>JAQQSO010002410.1:0-14393 GCA_028658305.1 Pachyuromys duprasi | reverse complement strand
AAGTAAGTATATAACATGTGTTTCTTTCTGCCTTTGGGATACCTCACTCAGGATGATCGTTTCCAGGTCCCACCATTTGCCTGCGAATTTCATGATTTCCTCATTTTTAATTGCTGAGTAGTATTCCATTGTGTAAAAGTACCATAATTTCTGTATCCATTCCTCAACTGAGGGACATCTGGGTTGTTTCCAGGTTCTGGCTATTACAAATAAAGCTGCTGTGAACATGGGTGAGCAAATGTCCTTGTTGTGTACTTGAGCATCTTTTGGATATATGCCTAAGAGTGGTATAGCTGGATCTTGAGAAATCACTATTCCTAATTGTCTAAGAAAGCGCCAGATTGATTTCCAGAGTGGTTGTACAAGTTTACATTCCCACCAGCAAAGGAGGAGAGTTCCCCTTTCTCCACAACCTCTTCAGCATGTGTTGTCACTTGAGTTTTTGATCTTAGCCATTCTGGTGGGTGTAAGGTGAAATCTCAGGGTTATTTTGATTTGCATCTCCCTGATGGCTAACGACGTTGAGCAGCTGCCCCTTCTACAGGTAAGCACTGTTAACCTCTTGTAATTCTTCCCTTCTATGCAAAAACAAACAAAAAAACCCTTCTCATATAACTGTAACTGTAGTTTATAATCTGATTTTTTCATTTATAATATTATTATTTTCTCAAGTTATTAAAAAGTCATAAAGTATGATTATAATGACTTTATAATATTTCATGTCACAGAGGTTTTCTGGAAATCTAACAGTGATTTTTATTGCCTTGGTGTTCATAAATCATAGTAATATTATTGGAAAGCACATCTGGGAAACCTGACTCCAGTCAACTTACTTAAGTCCTGTTCAGAAAAGAAAGAAAAAAAATCTGTCAAATAGACACTCTTCCTGATGAAGAAAAGAGGTATGATGCATCACGACAAAGCTAAGTTTTCAGCTATATAACAATAACCATTTTAGTAAACTGACTTTATTGACACTCCACCTGTGACCTCTTACCCTGTTCTCTTGAATGAATCAGAGAGTCCTTCCTTGCCAACAGACAGCTTCTTAGGTGAAACTCCTGCCCAGCCTGGTAGATTCTCTAGGTTTTAAAGACCCAGAAGTACCTCTGCCCTAATGAAGAGAGTGGTAAATAAGTACCACAATGACTCAGAGGTTTCTGAAAGACTGATCTGGGCACTTCCCCACCCACCGGCCTCTCCTTCCTTGTCTCATTGCCTGTGGTCCTCAATGATGCTTTCTGGGATCCACTAGTAAATAACAACTCAGATCGGGAACAGGTCTGCCAAAAACATCCCCCTAAAGGCTTACCTATGACAGAATACAGGAGAAGAGGAAAAACCGTATTGCATTGTGCTCTCCCTGGAAAAATACAAGAGCTTGCATCGATACCTGAAATCCTGTTTGGACCTGCCAGTCTCCTAGACCATCCTGACTCCTCTTCTTAGCAACTCTGAATGTTTTCTCCATGATTCTGAGTGGAGCTAAAATACCAGGCCCCAGGTCTCCCCTGATTATGCTCAGAACACACACATTGCTTTCAGAGCTATTTAGAAACAGCCCCTGTCACATTTAAGAGTTGATCTTTGAAGAATCTAGAGACACAATCTTTCAAAATGTCAGTGGATTTAAACAGTCTGAAGGGCTTGCTAAATCCAGCCATCAGGTTAATAGTCTTTGTTTATACAGCTGGGGCTTGATAGGAACCTGCAGCAACAGTGACATGCCATATACATAATTTACTGAGGTACACTTGTGGCCCATTCGTAAAGCAATTGGGTGTTTTCAATAATCGAGAGAGCCGAGGACTCTTTGAAATCTCAAGCTGTTTACGAGGGAATTAAGACTCCTCCTTTTTGCAGAAGGCAATGTAAACCTTTAGCACACTTCCAGAATGTTCTCTGCTGGGCTGGGAATTCCACCCTGACCCTTAAGGAGCCTTTGTTCCTTTTTGCTTGGTCTTCGTTTCCCACTCCACTGTATCTTTTTCTTCTTCAGGTTTTGCTTTTCTGCTACCTGACATTTAGAGACATTGAGACTCTTTAGAGGCCACATCACAATGATGGATTTCTCACTCCTCCACTAGATCAGAATAAAATCAGCACAGTTCTAAATCACAGTCAAGCAGGTGGGCCCTCAGTAGCTCTCCTTGGACCTATCTCTGCATTTAACCATCCATCAAACAGTTATTGCTGTTGTTGATGTCTATCAGTTAAGCCAGATGTGGTGGTATTGACTCATCATCACAGCACTTAAGGCAGTGGAAGAAGGAATATTCCAATTCCCAGGCTATCCTTGGTCTACATAGCAAGTTCCAGGCCAGGCCAGCCAAGGCTATCTACACAGCAAGACCCCACCTCAAAATCCACAAAACTAAACATAAAAATTGAACACACACACTTTTTCTTGACACTATTCCCTAGGCAGAATATACTGTAGTCATACTAAGTATGACTATTTACAAGACACATATATTATAAGTGATCTAGAGATAATTTAAAGTATTAAGGAAGAAATCATCAGTTATAAACAAATTCTGTGCCATTTTATTTAAGGGACTTGAACAGCTCACATTTTGGTATCCTGGTTTGCAACAGGCCTGGAGCCAGTCTTTCATGGGAATACCATATTAAAAAGACAAGAGAGTTCTGATATGATGAATGCAGACCAGTTTGCAATATAGACTTATAGACAGGAGGAAACTGGCTGAAGTCACAAGTATATACTAAGCTACTTCCCAAATGTATGCCTGACAAGATTAGAAACAAATTTGGTTCTCTCTGTAGCATCCAGACCAGTGAAGAATTGCTTGTATTGAACAGAAAGAAGCCTTGTGAGGTTATTGGTTAATGTGATCAAAATAAGGTGCTATCAGTGAGAAGGAAATTGACCTTCATAGCAACAGCCAGTAATTTTCTCCTAGCTCCTGAATTCACATTGCCCTCAAAAGATCTAGTGATATAGCTCATGTATCTAATTTATCAGATGTTGAAGTTGTTTGCAATGAACTTCAATATGGCTTGATATTCTTAAACAGCACATTTCTCAAGCACCAAATTGTCTAAGCCAAGGCTCTAAATCCTGGGACTCTTGTTGGAGGGCAAAATACCCAACTCAAACAAGCCAAAGGAAAAGAATGGGGGCTGAAGGTTATGTGTCATGTAACGGGAAACCCAGAGTCTTCAGAGACACCCAGAGAACTTCTGGCAAGGCTTGATCCAGTGGCTCCCCTGATACCAGACAGTAATGCTCTTCTTTTAATTCCTCTCTAACCTCTGGATAGTAAAGTTCTGGATTATTCCACAGAATGAAACCTTTTCTTCCCAGTACCAGGAAGTCTTAGGGCCTTGCTGATAAAATTCCTTCCTAGACAAACAATGTCTACCCATCTTCCTAAGGACCTAACAAGAAATGGAAGTAGGAATCCACCAAAGGGTTCTCAACCCATGGGTCGTGACCCCTTTGAAAAGCCTCTATCTCCAAAAAATATTTACATTCTGATTCATAACAGAGTTACAGTTATGGAGTAACAACAAAAGTAACTTAGTGGTTGAGGTCACTACAGTATGAGGAACTGTACATATTAAAAGGTTGCAGCATTAAGAAGGTTGAGAAGCACTCCTCTAGGGATCCGATGAGTCTTGGACATCCTTACAGAGAATAGGTGAGGGGCTACCTACGGAGAAAAAAAAAAACATACCTGGAAAGTCTTTACTCAGAAGGGTTTGAGGGCTTCCCCATAGTTGCATACATGAAACACTCATCCTCTAGTCTTCCCCATCTTATATTCCCTAGCCTCTCCACAATGGCCTATGTAATTAAGGCAAAGCTGGACATGACAGGTGGTAAGGAGTAGCTAGATGCTCAGTGAGGATCCCATGACACTCCCTACCCTTCTTTTATTGGGTACAACCAATCAGCAAGCTCAGCTGTGAGGACTATTTGAAAGCAAGCATAACTGAATACATCAAGATGGCAGTTGTTTGGCTCAAAAGATGTGCAATTCCACCTCTTCCTCTGACTCATATTCTTTCCACCACCACCTTCTTCCACAGGGGTTCTTGAACCTTGAAGTGGGTGATAAAATTGATTATTCTGAACTCTTGTGCCCTTTCATCAAAACTCTTGTCTCTGAAAATACTAGGAAAGTCTTGGAGTCATTTCTCCTACTCAAAACACAATGAGGAAGTGGATTAAAAAAAAACAGAAAATGGAAAAATGCAAATGGGCATGGATTGCAGTAGGAAACTATGATTGCAAACACCACTGTGAGAAAGCACATTACCTGGAGCCTTAGAAGCAGTTGCTTCTCCATTGGAGCTTGTGACTTATGTGCTCACAGGTCTTTGTCTAAAGTCCCCATACCAGATATGACTTTCCACCTGTAGAGCTGTCCTGAAGTCAAAGCAGAAGGTTGTTCTACCCATAATTATTTGAGCCACTATTGCACTGACTGGCACACTTTGCTTGGAACTTCCATTGTAAAGCATGCAGGATTACTTACAGGTAAGTAAGATTTGGGGGCTTAACTCTCCCCAACAACCTTAATAGAAATTTCTGGCTTTACAGGAGCTAGCTCACACAGAGGGGACACTTTGGGACATGTTCTAGCTTTATTTCTCCAAATCTGACAGCTAAAGCTTACAATTTCTTCAGGGATATAGCCAACAACTATGTTTCCAGTTCTAAGTATAATGTAAAACTTCTCACATGCATACAACCCAAGGATGAGAAAAGGTGATTTTTGAAGAGATGCCAGGCAAGCTAGGGAAGTCCCCTGTGGTATCTTATCCTTCACGTTTGTCAGATGTTGATCGAAGGCAGCTCAAGATACATGCATCTTCATGCACTTTCTCCATAGTAGATGCTCCTTCCCACTTGTTGACTCGGGGTTGATTCTGGCTCCCTAGCTTCCTCCCAGCAAAGGCTATGCAATGGTGATATGTGTACTGAGGACAAAGAAACTCTGAAAGGGTAGGGTTCTCACACAGGTTTTTAATGAGCCTGTGGATTCTCGTCTACAATGGAAAGTGTTGTAACTTCAGCTATAAAGCTCAAAACAGGTGTTCTAGAAGAACTTATTCAGTCTAACTCTACTTACTCAACAACATACTCAACAAACCCACAATAGTTTGGGTGATGCCATTATGCGTAGTCCCATATAAAGGAAGTAGGAAGCTATGTCAATATTTTGACAACTCTCAAAAACCCTTTTAAGTCTCTTAATTTCTCCTTAGTTTATCAACCAAGGTTTGTATGGTGGGACATCATTAAATACAAAATAATAATAACAAAAACTAGGCAAACGTTCAACAAGATCAGGACGTGTCCTAATTGCAATTCTGTTAGTGATATGATACGTGGTTTGGAATAGATTGTGTCTCTGAATCATTTGCCTTATCAATGTCACCTCTTCAAACTCTGACATTCTGTAATCCATAAGTTACTCAGTTCTCCAAGAGAGTGGTTTGATCTCTTGCCCCCACCTTGGCTGCATATTAGAACCAACCCTGATTTCTAAGCCATAGCTCCAACACATTAAATGGGTATTTCAGTGTTTGGCCTCCAATACTCATACATGCTTTAAATGTTCCTGGGAATGTCCAGGCAGGGTAAGAACCACTGTAGTGAGAATTTTTGGTTTCTTTAAAAACACAGAAATGTTATGTGAATGTTTTTGTTTAAATCCCAGGTGTGGGTTTTTTTATGTGGCTGCTTCAGATTATCCACAGAACGTGATTATGCTTTCTTTGCCTGGTGCTCTAGGAGAGGTGTGATTTTGCCAGCTGTGGATACTTTATGTTTGAAATTTGGGGGGACTATTGTGAGGGTATATAAATGCTAGGGCCACAAGAGGCAGAGCAGATGGGGCTCAGGAGCAGGCAGTGGCTCTTGTTCCCTGTGCTACTGTTTGTTCCTGCTGATGTTGCTGTTTGCAGGATTACTGGTTGCTGGTTGCTGTGGAGATATCCTGACTACAAAGATCAAACTTGGCCCCAAGGAACTCAAATGCCCCTAATCAGCAGGAAATAGTCTAATGATATCAACTTCTAAACTTCTTTTCCTCCTACCTAGTGTTGTAGGGGTGGTAGGGATAGGGGAAAAAGAACTCAATAAAGTATCCAGAAGTACAGCTACAAATCTCTATTCTACTTCATTCCACAGCTGCCTAGGAGAGAAAACTGAATGAGATCCCAAAAAGAACCATGGCAGAGGATACCTTCCAGCGCCCCTAGATGCACTCACTGTGGCTCTGCAGCTCAGTGCATCTGACACAGTAACATACTTACTCTATTAGAAATTCTGTCCTTTTATTGGTGCTATTGGTTCCACCTGGTGCTCAGCATCCTCCAAAGAAAACCTCCAGAATTAGGGCATTATCATTTTGATACTGAGTTCTTCATACAAATGATTTAACTGAAACCATTTCAGCCAAAGGATAGTTTTTACTATTAAGAGAATAAAAACCTCACTATCTTTTACATCTTGCATAATGAACTCAGAAATGGGAGGCACCCAAGTGATAGTTAAATCATTTCCATCCTCTTATATAATAACATATCTTTGCTCAATTACATGAATCATCACATTTTTTGTAATGTTGAATGCTCTGGAAAGCTTGGAGAAATGTATCCTCAGAAATCAGCTGCTTTTGAAAGAAAAAGTCAAAATCAATTGCACTCTCTGTGGTTCAATAATTAGCCAGCAGTTATGTCACTGTCAATGATAGGTTGGTCTGTTTCATTGAACTTATTTCCCTAGGGGAAAAATTGCTGTACAATTTCATGATTCACATCCATACCTCCTGCCACCTAAATCACATGTTCTGTGCAAAACTGCCTCCTACATAACAGGCCTTTCTTTTCACCTTTATTATTTGTTCCTTCTTGCCTTGGCTGGTGAGCTCTTTGAAATTAGCAAGATAGAAATAGCCTGGGCTCAGGAAATTACCTTGTCTTCATAAAGCTCTATTCAGATACAAGCTTCTAAAAATATACCTGACAGGATTCAAAATTGTGATGTAAATGAAGTCAACAAAAAGTTGAACCTTCTTCATTCCCCTTTTACCTTAAATATTAAAACAAGTAAATACTGTGATTAAATAAAAATGAAGGCCTCTTGAAGAACCAAAGTAAGAACCATTAAAATTATTTTTCTTTTTAGAAAGATTCAAACTCATGAGCTATATTTTTCTCTCTCTGAAGGATGGTCCTTGAGTATAAAGAGGTCTTGTGCCCATTTTCCATGACATCAAATCCAGTATTTATTACACAAAAGACATTGATGTACTTTCTATCTATACATATGTATACACATACAAATTCAAGAAGAAAGGGGATTTTTAAGAAATTGGACTTTGTCATTGTGAAAACTGGCAACTTAAAAATCTGTACAGCCAGCAGTAGAATCTAGCAGGCTAGCATGTCAGGTAAGAGCTGCTGACCTTTGAGTCTTGTGTCCACAGAATAGAAACTCAGAGTTCTTAGATTGCTGTCTTGAAGGAATTTCCTTCTCCTTTGGCCTCTGAATGATTAGACAAGACCCATGCTGGGTAGGCTTTTGAAGTGGGCTAGGGCTCTCCATTCTCTCTTTTTCTCTCTTTGCTTCCTGGCTGCCACAACAGTCTACTTTGCTCCATTCTCTAACCTCAGTATCATAATCAGTAACCACAGGCTCAAAGCAGTATGGCCAAGCAACTGTAGACTGACACCTCTCAAGCTGTAGGACAGAACAAACCTTTCTTCAACTTATGTTGATTGAATGTTTGTCACTGTAACAGACAGCTAACCAACACTCTAAAGATCTTAAGGTTTTGGGTAATTTCTCTGATTGGCTGCCAGTCCACTCTACACTATTTCAATGACCTCACTAGTCCTCACAGTCACTGGAGCCTAGAACCTCCAACCTAAGCCTTTGGTGACCATCATTTCCCTTTGTACCCATTTTGCCTGTCTGGGTTTAGCCAGTGACAAGCTGAGGACCATTCCACCTCCGTGGGCACTGATCTCTGTCTCCCAGATGGAGTAGGAAGTTCCAACCAATTTTGCCTACAACCTAATTTCTTCCCTCTGTTTAAGGGCAAGCAAGTGAAGACCCTAAACCAAAACAATCTTTCCTCCTCACTCTCCTTAGAGAAAAAATTGGAGCTGAATTCCTAAAAGCAAGTGTTGTCAGCTTGCCTCAAAAGGATGTAAGGGTAGGATCTCCTCAAATCAAATAGCAACAAAGGTTCTTACCTGAAAAGGAGGGTAATGTAACACCCCTAGCTCTAAAGCTTTCTTAGATAAAACATCAAGGTTCCTGAACCCTTCTGGAAGAGTTAATAAAGCAGATACTTAGAGACATCAAAGAATCTTCAAGGGAACTACTTACTTTCCACAAGGTAGCATAGACTATAAATGAATTCACTTTGGCCCTTTAGCATAGCAAAAATAATCGATTAGGCATATGAAGTATAAATTGCTGGGCTAGTTTTAAACTAATATATTAAGTGAAATGAGGCCATTCTTCAAGAGAAACAAATCTAACTGATGTGTAAGCAAATTCTTCAGGTTTTGGTGTAGGCTAATTCATCTTCAACCAGTCGTAGCTGAGAAATTTTTAGAGAATGTAATTGAACATATATTAACATGGAACTATTTTTTTTTCTAGAATGTTGGAGGAACACAGTTAATGCATCAGGCATGTATTGGTTAATTTTCTTGTCAACTTTACACTGGTACATGGGGATTGATGGAGGCAATGTGGAAATAAAAGCAGATAGGCTCCTCCAGAAGCAGAATTGTTTAAAAGAACAACTTCAGAGCTGCACTCTTTCTGCTGAAGGAGAGACTGTGTGCCTGTGGCATGGGGGTCTTGGGTTTTATGGGATAGAGAGGTGGGATCTTTGAGGATAGAAGAGTCCATCTCCAGGCCAGCTCTCCTGCAGTCTGGAGATGGCAGGTGCCAGCATGTTTGGTGTGTGACTCTCCTGATTGGGGGTGTCTACAAGTGTGCTCAGTCAGTCCACCTGAAGCTCTTAGGTCCTTAACCCTTCAGACACAAACTACAGTAGTAAACTGGGCAGAAGAAACTCAACTGATGACATACTTCCCAGAATGGCCAGTGATATTTCCTTGAGTAATGATTGATGTGGGGAGGGATTGTGAATGATGCCACCCCTGGGCATGTGGTCCTGAATGGTGTAAGAAAGGAGCTTAAGCAAGCCTGGAGGGCAGATCAGTAAGCATCATTTGTCCATGGTTTCCACTTCAGTTCCTTCCCCCAGGTTCCTGCCTTGACTTCCCTTGACGATGGACTGTGAGCTGTAGGTGAAATAAACTCTTTCCTCTGGGTCACAGTGCTAATCAGAGTAACAATAAGATCATCACTAGGATAAGGAAGAAGCTTCCCATAATGTTTTTAATATTAATAGGGGTGAGATGCTCTCACCTCTAAGCAAGCCAGAGCTTCCCTACTCAAAACTATTTTCGTAGTCTACTTGGGACCAGAAATGCATACAATACTCTCCTTTTTCTGAAGCGCATGCATTACATGTGGGTAAATGTGTGACCATGATGAGCTACAAGCTGTACAGTAGGCATCCCAAGAACTAAAGGCCATTTATTTCATTCATGTGTGCCTCCACAACCCCAAGGGATGGCAGGCATCCCCCATCCAGTGCCATGTCTCTGCCCAGTGTGAATGTGGGCACATTCTCAGATAGACCCAGACAAAGAACTCACTCCTATACAGTTACCTAGGACAGTAATGACAATATAAAATAATATTAGCGTCTACATATGGTTCAACTTCTCTGAGGTACTCAGAGCATTTCTCTGTGGTCCTTCGTGGGTCAGAGGTGATTAGCACCCCTCAGAGATGTGCTGGGTGCTAAGACACTCCTTCTGGGAATTCCACTCTTCTAAGTTGGGAAGTCCTGATTCCGATATTTTTTTCTCCCCACCACACCATGCCTCATCAAATCCTACTAGCCCAGACATCTCATTCTGTGCTAAGGACCAACAGCTGCTATAGGAGGATATTGATCATCCAGAAAAGTGGCACTTGTTTTTTTCCACCCTGAAAGCTGTTGCTATGGCCTTGATTACTGCCTTTTACTGTTGTTGTAACAAAATCCCTGATAAGTGCAACTTAAGGTGGGGTTTGCTTTCACTTACAGACACTTGGCAGCAAGAAGGTGAAACAGCTGGTCACATTGCAGCCACACTCAGGAAACACAGAGAGATGAATGCTGGCATTCAGCTTGCTTTCTCCTTTTTAAAGGTCGTCCTGGGCCAAAGCTAACACCTGTGCCAAGGGTGTGGAGAGGGGTCTGTGTGAGTGGTGTCCACAAGGCATGCTCTCACCACCGGGTGTTGGAAGCTGAGGGGCTGTACCCACAGAAACAAGAGATACATTCACTGCAAGGGCACAGGCTGCTGAGTCAAGGTCTGACAATGGCTAATCTTAACTGTCAACTTGATTGCATTTATTAACACCATAGCTTCAAACCTCTAGACCCATTTCTGAGAGAGTTTCTAGATTAGGTTAATTGCAGTGGGAGGAGCCAACTCCATCCCAAATCTGCCATTCTATGAGCTCTAGGGACATGGTAAAATTCATCATTCTAGCACTGAAGTGGAGTGGAACATGGGAAACAGTGACAACCAAGGCTTCCTGTCAGCTTGGCTGTGGAGACAGGTCTCCCTTCTATTATGCCACATGAAATATATATATATATCTATTATGCCATATATATATATATATATATATATATATATATATGCAATATTTCTGAAACTGACCATGCAAACATCAAAGGGATACGTAGCTGGGAAAGGGTGAGACTGTGAGAAAAGGATGGTCAAGTGGGGGAGGAAGTTGAACCTCTTTTGAATAGAATCTGACCTGTTAGATAGCGCTGAGTGGGAATGGCTCGCTGCCCTTGGGTGTTTTAAGGTCTTCACATCCTGATAGTGGGGTGAAGCAGCTAGATTTCACTCCTAGAAGCCAAGTCACCCCAGGCCTCCAGCTGGGTGAGGTCAGTCCAGCAGTAGAGTGTGCACTTAATTTTAGACAGACATCTCTCAGTTCCATGGATGGCGGGCAGGGCAGGGGCCTGATTTCCACAAACTCCGAAAGTCACTGAAAATAACATTGGTGGGGGTGGGGGGATGGGGGGAGCTCTTTATCTGCTAAGCAATCACTTTGTCCTGTCTAGCCTCAGGGCAGTCCCTCGATTTTCCCTCTCCGTTTAGGGTGGCTTGTTCCCTCTGGATGGACAATGAATTCCAGTCTAATGTGCATATCTCTTGGAAGCTCCCATGGCGGAAATTTCAGCACATCCTGGCTGCCTGGCAGGAACCACCTGATTAGAGTGAATTGAAGCCTTTAATTCACGAACACAGTTCAAAATGCAAGTGATATAAAAAGTACCTACTGAAAAGTCTAGCCCTCCGTCACTATCTCATCCATCCTCCTTACCTTCGACAAATAACCACACACCCTGCCACGGTGCCGTGGGCTTAATGATCTTCACCCCGCCTTCTTTGCAAGGAAACAGATAATGCACGTGGAAGCCTTTCAAAACAGCAAACTCTTCTTCAGTTGGACTTACTGGTATTGAAGGGCATGTGTGGCAGAATGCTGGTAACTGTGGTTCTAGCAAAATATGGATTGAAAAGTAGGTTATGAGAAACTGAGTCACATAGGCCAGAGGGCGATCCAGAGGCTCATGGTGGTACAGGTGCCAGCCTGTTCCACACACTGCAGATAAGCAGGACCGTGAGAAATCCTCATTCTCTCTCTCCAACTGGACTTTGACAAGTCTATCATAGACACAAGGAAATTCTGTCTTTGGTGTCAGAGGCCAATTCATTTCCTTCTGTAATAACGCACAAAGGCTGAAGACAGTCACCCTAACAGCAAGCAGCAGCTGTGGAGTGCTGTCCTTCCGGCTTGTCAGTGGGGAAAATCTATCTGTGAATATTTACTCACTGCTCATTTAGAAGTGCTTTGTGTAAAGACCTTTTTTTCAGATGATGAAATAGGCATAAAAGGGTTTGATTAATTCCTTACTCAGCTATCTCTTACCCCAGCTCTATGACAACATGCCACGGTTGCCATAGAGAACCGGTTTACAAAGAAAACGTCTGCAGATGTGTGGGCTGCCTCCCATTCTCCTGCAAAAAGAAAACAGAGGAAAGAAAGGAAGAAAAAAAGAAAACAGATTCTTTGGACCACAGATCACCAAACCGGTAAAATTCCAACTCCTGAAGGGAATAGCTTTCATGTTCACGTTTCCTAAGAAGGAAGGTCTGAGTGTGGAGGCACCGTCTTGAACCCTGTCCCTCTCCCCTCCCTTTATTGGGCGACTCGCATCCCAGGAGACCACTTCAGAGCCTCCTGCTCCTCTCTGCTTTATTTTCCAGAATAATTCATTCTTCTGCAATCAATGAACCAACTGCTTGTAGGGAGTTGTTACATACCTTGCCAGCTTACCATGTCTTTCTGCATTATTGGGTTGTTTTAACAGAGTTTTGATGTTGTCATTTATTTTTATCTTAAAATTTTGTTTTGTTCTTTTTAGACAGGATTTCAGGAAGAACAGGCTGCCCTCAAATTTGCTATGCAATTAAGAGTAGCCTTGGTCTCCTGATCTTCTTGCCCCACATCCCAAGTGCTAGGATATATATATATGTGTGTGCGTGTATTCTCATCTATATGTGTGTACATATAGATAGATAGATTACAATATGTATGTATAGATAGATTATAATATTTGTTAGCACTATATATTATAATATATAATACATACAATATGTTATTGGTATATGTTCTCTTGAGATATATTCTTTCCCTGCTCATGCATTCCCAAGCACATTTTCCTTTGAGTACCTACTGAGCTAGGAGCATGCACTTTGACTTGATGATGTTGGAGGAGGAGGAGACACAAGCAAGCACAAGCATGGCTTGTATTCACTGAGCACTGTATCCCAGTTATCAGGCTATAACCTGTCTTAGTTAATTCTTACAACAAACTTTTCAAGGCCTGTTATTACCCCCACTTTACAGATGAAGAAACTAAGGCTCAGAAAGGCTTGTCTTTGAAAATGATCACTTCTGTAAGAGCTGAGTGGTGAGGAGAGACATGACTGGGCCATTTCCAGCAGAGAAGAGACACTCTGATGAAAAGCAGAGTGACATGGTAGTACAGAGGAGGACCTGCCAGAGGACGAGTCAATAAAGGAAAATCCGCCAGCCTGGGCTACATGTGTACCTCCTTATAAAGCAAAAAGAAGATGGGTGCATCAGTTTGGTAGAACAAAGATCTTAAGGAGAATCCTCCTGCACCAAGTTATATATTCCACTTGCTGATTTGTCTTCAACGCAACCTCTGCTGGGTCCTTTTGAAACGCAGGCCTGGTCCGGGATTTTACAGGAGTGGATACTCTTAGGTATGACACCATCTTAGTGACTATTTTTATTTCTTTATTTTTAGTTGTGTGTCTGTGTGTGAATGTGTGTGTGTGTGTGTGTGTGTGTGTGTGTGTGTGTGTGTGTGTGAGTGGAAGCGCTCATTGAGGCCCCAAAAGGTTGTCAGAGCCCCTGGAGCAGGAGGTACAGGCAGGTGGTATGAGTGCTCAGCTCTCCTGCAAAAGCAGTATGCTTGCCTCCTTGACCACTGAGCCATCTCTACTGCCTCAGTGACATTACTTAATAGCACAAGCACACAGTGGGCTGAGCTGTTCTAGCCTTGCAACCTCCAAGCATTCCCCCTAACTGAAATTTCTCCATGAATCCCTCCAAACCCCTCAAGCCAGGAGGGATGACACATACTTTAATTCCAGCACTTGGGAGGTAGAAACAGGAGGAATGGGCCATCCTCTGTTACATGAGACCCTGTCTCAAAAAATAAAATAACACAAAAAATAAAACACACATTAAGAGCTAAGGCCTGAATCCTCTGCGCCAGCAGCCGCCACTTTGGGCTGGGGCACACAGTACCTCAGAGGGACTGAGTTTCACCCAGATACCTCGGGCTGCACTGGGTGGGCGCAAAACCCTCTGCGCCAGCAGCCGCCACTTCGGGCGGGCGCACACAGTACCCCGGCCGGACTGAGTTTCACCCAGATACTGCGGGCTACACCGGTCAGACCCACACCCCTAGGCACACCCAGCCACCACCCCGGATTGGGACTCATAGTATCAGGTCCAGACCGAGGTGTCCCCAAATACCATCTCAGACCTTGGTGCACAGCCCCTGACCCAGAAGGAGGTGCCAAGGCTTGAGTCCAGAAGAGAGCCCTTAGCAACAAGCCCAGGGCAGAGCTCGGAGCCTCCTGACCAGAGCACCGCCCCCAGCGGACATATCAAAGGGGGACACGCAGCCTCTGGCACAGAGTGAGGA
>JAQQSO010002409.1:0-14393 GCA_028658305.1 Pachyuromys duprasi | reverse complement strand
GGGCGGGGAAGAAGGAGATGAGGGAGGGAGTGGGAGTGGGGGAGGGAAAGGGGGAGGGGGCTACGCCTGGGATTCAAAGTACCCAACCTGTGAGTGAGATAAAAATAAATAAATTAAAAAAAAAGAAAACAAACAAAAAACAAAAAACAAACAAAAAAAAAGGATAACTGATTATTAATGACTCTCACCCTACATTGAAGAGGATTTTATCCTGGAGCAATTCTTGCTTCATGATTAATCAACATCAGACCTAGGAAATCAAACCATGGCATGAGATCATCTAAAAACAAGAATGGAAAATGAGAGATAAGCAGAGAGCTTATTAAGTCTTAAGTGTTTTAGCCATTTCATGTCTTAAAGGATTTTCAATCATAGCAGACAGGTTTCAGGGAAAAATCAAGAAGACCCAGAGAGTCAGAGTGAAATATGACTATTCTAATCACCCATGATTTTAGATGACAAACAGAACATCTCTTCAGAACTCAAGCTTCACATGAGGTCACACTAATCATGAATTGTCTTAAGTTTCCTGCCCTCCCTCCTCACCTGTACTGAAGAAGGTCTACAGGTGCAAAGGAAGTACACAAATCACCTTTGTGCCATGTCTCTCAGGCGGCAAGGTCAGAGTAGTTTGTTATATACAGTACATGACCAGGCTCCATCATCTCTGCTCTGCTGGAAAAAGCTCACGTCCTGGCCCCCCTTGTTCCACAAAGTAAAACTGTAGTTTGCTGCAAGTGTCAGTAGGAGGATGCCTCCCCTGATAACACAAAACAAAACAACACTTTTTAAATTGTTTTATTTGTTTTTTATAAATTACAGTTTATTCACTTTGTATCCCAGCTGTAGCCCCCTCGCTCATCCCTTCCTAATTCCACCCTCCCTTCTCCATCTCTTCCCTTGCCCCTCCCCAAGTCATCTGATAGTGGAGGTCCTCCTCCCCTTCCATCTGACCCTAGTCTATCAAGTCTCATTAGGTCTGGCCGCATTGTCTTCTTCTGTGGCTTGGTAGGGCTGCTCCCCCTTCAGGAGAGGTGATCAAAGCACCAGCCACTGAGTTCATGTCAGAGACAGCCCCTGTTTCCCTTACTAAGTTACCCACTTGGACACTGAGCTGCCATGGGCTACATCTGTGCAGCAGTTCTAGGTTATCTCCATGAATGGTCCTTGTTTGGAGTATCAGTCTCAGAAAAGATGCCTGGGACCAGATTTTTTGTTTTTGTTGCTCTCCTTGTGGAGCTCCTGTCCTCTCCAGGTCACACTATCTCCCTCTTCTTTCATAAGATTCCCTGCACTCTGCCAAAATTTGGCTATGAGCCTTTGCATCTGCTTTGATATACTGTTGGGTAGTCATTAATACAGGATAAACATACTAAAGCCTGTACACCTAAAGAAGCTAAGCAAGGAGGACTCTGGGTGAGATGATCAATCCTCACTCAGAAAGGCAAACGGGATGGACATTGGAAGAGGGAGAAAACAAGGAACAGAGGCAGTTTTATATAAGATTTCTATTAAACATAAAATTGAACTTCCCAGTTTACATTATTTTAAACATCACTGTCATTCTATTAACTACTAAAATGCTTCTATCGGGGGCTATAATTAAAAAAAAATGTCAAACTCACAAGATCTCTAAATGTTTCTGAAAGCTCTCTGCATGGTAACTGATATAATAAGTCATCTGAACTTGAAATAGTTTCTAATGTGGCTTCAGAGAAATAAATGTGTCATCTCTGTTATCAATCATTTAGAAAATTATAGTCAAAATAAGACTACCATGTAGGTTTACCCACACCCATCAAAGAGATTTAATTTTCTGACAGAAAGTATTGTTAGACAGAAGTATTGTTTTCAGGGTTTTGTGAATAAGAAATTTCCCAGGAATAGAGTCAGTTTTCTTCAGCAAGTGGGAAGAAATTGCAAGGGGATGGACTTTTTGGACACTGTGACTAATGTGACTAATGTGATTGATATGTTTCATAACGCTGTTCTAAGTACCCTCCTGAACCACAGTAGTCACATGCTAGAAAAGAAGAGAGTAATGCTTTTCAGCAAAATTTATGAATACGTGAGTCCCCTGTAGTTGTTTGTGTAGTGTGTTAGAAATAGAATAAAAAAATTGTAACTGCACAATTATGGCTGTCTTACAAAGTTTTAAATCTGTTCCATACATTATGCATAAAATAACAAAAATAGAATAATTTTGTAGGACTAAGTCATGTTTCAAGATCACAACAGTTACCCACTTTGTCTTACAATCTCATTGCTCATACCTATCAGACTGCTTATTTTCTGTGGAAAATATATTCTGCTTACTTCTGTGAATATGTCTGTGATATTTCTCATTCTTTGAACGCTCACTCATGTCTGTCCAGTCAGAATAATATTTCAGTGTATTTTTTGTCAAACTTTAAAAAACTGTTCCTAAAGACATCAATAATGATAACTCTCCTTTGAGATTTCCCAACCCACCCGCTCACTGTCTCTCTGCCGTCAAAGTGAATAATGTTCTTTTTTGTGACAGTTTGTATTTCATCATTTAACAATTATATATGTGACATGTATGATTTATCTTTTCTCAGTGTGCTCATAATTAGATTTAAAATAAAAAAGATAGAGGCCTTAGTATTTTTCCAATGCTGTATATCATTGATGAAGAGAACTCTACGCTGTCATGTATCTGTTTATATTTTTTCATGTTTAGGCTTAAAACATGCATTTTGGGCAAGTGTTCTATCACTGAGAGATATATCAGATAATAGTCATTTAATTTTAATTGAATATAATCGTATGGAATTGGACAAAAAATACATGGCATCTTCATAAATTATCATGTAATTGAGATCATTACTGATAATATCAGAAAATTATCATGTGATATTGGCATAATTGGTGATGAAGTTGGAATATTAAGGTGGTATTGTTTTAAACTGCTGAGAAAGGGCAAAAATCAGTCTAGAATATAGTAACTATAGCCCACATATTTCTCTTAGGATAGAAACCTTAAAGTAAATGATATTTATATCTATGCTGTGGGAACTTTAGTCTGAAATATGGCAATATTGAATTAAAACTACAGATATTTTTCAGGTGTATGCGAATTTATTTATGAACTATTTAGGCAAATTCTGTGAAATGCACCCATTAGTCTATGAGATCATCGGTTATATATTTTTACCTTTCCTTCTAATTTGGTATCAAAGCAAAGGGTACATTTTTAACAAACAAAGCTACTTTTGTGCTTTCAGTGGTGAGTGAATATCTTTTCTCCCCCAGCCCCCAAATAATATTTTTATTGATTATTTGGAGATTTCATACAATGCATCCCAATCAAGCTTGTTTCCCATTCTTCCTAGGTCCACCCTCTCATTCTTTGTCTCCCTTAAAGAAGAAAAACAAAAAACATGTACACCAAGTACAGTTTGCATTGCCCATATAGTCACTGGGGTACAGTCAAACTCTCAGAGGTTAGTGTCTTTAGGTAAATGACTCCTTTCCCACCCCCTCTGCCAGAAACCCCCAGCTGTAAAGAGCTATACTTCAGGATCTTTGTCACAAAATTTAAAGCTCTCTTCAGCGTCCCCTCATCTATACTGTTTCTCTCTCTCTCTCTCTCTCTCTCTCTCTCTCTCTCTCTCTCTCTCTCTCTCTCTCTCTCTCTCTCTCTTTCTCTCTCTCTCTCTCTTTCTTCCTAAGGGGCCAGGGTAAGTTTTGAAGCCTCAGTGACTTACTTCTGACCATAACTCTGGAGTCACTCAAACCACTGCAATAGAGGTTTCCCCACTCATAACAGTCAGTGGCAGCATGTACCATGGACTTCAACAGGCTTCCTCATGGCTGCAAGTGCCATAGACATCTTCAAGGTCTCCGGTGGCAGCAGACTGTAGACTTCATCATGTCCTCTGGGAGCAGCATGGATTACAGACATAAACATGGCCTCGGGTGACAGCAGCGAATTATCTTTAAAAATCAAAGGCAAAAAGTGATCTGTTATTTGTACCGTCAGGGAACTTGTAATTAAAACTTCCAATTTAAAATGATTTATCAAATAAATACAGTTAGGAAACTTCAAATCTGTTTTTGTCTCAACTAATAACGGCAAAGATGTGTATTTGATGTCATTCTTAGCCAGCAATTTCCTCCCAGCCTTTAAACCCTTGAATTAACACAGTGGTACACTTCCAATTTTGATAAGGGTCAACAGAAATAGCATGCAGCTTCTGGTTCATAGCTGATTGGACAGCAAAAGTAGTTCCTCAAATATGATGAATAGAATCTCTCTCAGGAAACTGATAGGAAGGCTGTTCTCTTCCTCTTGATGACTGGATGTGTAAAGAGCTATCAATTTAAATTAGAAATGGGTATTTTAAGGTGGTTATCATAAGCAGAAACAGTATTTGTAAGGTCATTGTTGGAAATACAGGAGATTAGATAAACAGGCAAAAGAGCCACACAACTTTAGAAATGGGTAAAGATTGCCTTGGTGTTTCTTTCCATAGTCAGAGCAGAGAGTTCCACAGTTAGTCTCCAGAAATAGGCTTATAAACACACCCCAAAATACATATCACTAATAGTCACTGTTTTGATTATTAAACTGTTATTTGCCACCTGTAGCCATTAGTGTCTTGTTTGTCTCATATTGTAAAATCCATTTAATTCGGATCCAATATTCCCTATATTTTAACAGTTTCAAAGTTTTTCAGAAACCCAAGTTCAAAGTTTGTGGAGACTCAAGATAGTCCTTAATTGACATTCCTATAAGTTCAATAAATAATACTGCCAGCATGTAAGGACTCAGTGCTATCATAGCCTGAAAGGGAGGCATGAGTGTGTATCACTAGAAAGGATTAGATCATAGCAATACTAAAATCGAGGAGGAACTGTTAAAACAGTACAGCTCCAAGCCAGACTCTTGAGGTTTATGGTGGCATCATGTGTGTTACGGTGGTGCTCATTTCTTCTCTGTGGCCTGCTCATAGGCCACCCCCAGTAGATAGATGTTTGCATCTTTCTCATATTTTTGTCATCTCAAACATCGTGCTGACTCTAGAGATAATCCTGTCCATTTCTTGTATCATACCGATATTTTTCTTTTACCATTATCTAGATATTGTTGCATCTTTATACTGACTGTATAGCAATTTTCTGCCATGCAAAAAGACAGACTCATTTGCTTTTGAATGATGGAATAGATATGCTATGTTTTTCTTAAGACAGTTCACTAGAGCAAATGCCAATAACTAGTACGATGAGCAGCATTTCCTTATAGCTAGTTCACTTATTTTAATACAATATATCATTTTAATCATTTCATTTTAATACAATATATCATTATTGGCATTCTGGGTTTCAAACACTTCTAACTCAACTTTTGTGAATATTAATTTTGTCTTCAAATAGTCTTCCAATAGTTGTAACCTGACAAGTATTTATCATTCATAGCCCAGCTAGAAGTGCCCTGAAAGCAAAGCCACCTAAAAGGTTTTTGTGTTTTACCTGCCTTACCCCTCTTTTTTTGCATTATTCTTTGTTGACAATCATTCAATATTTTAAATTGTTTCTTTACATCACTGCCTCCCACATTGAATTGTGAGTTCTTATTCTCAAGCTCCATTATGCCTTTCTTTTTTAATATCTTCTTTGTTTGACACATGAGAAGCATATTACAAATACTTTCTAATTGAATTCCATTACCTTATAGTGAAGTCAGTATCATATTCCTGTAACATAACAGTAAGCACATTTTTCACTTGAATGGCTGCATGAAATAATGTTTCTCAATGTCTCTCACAATTCCAAATGTTATATAAAATGGATGAGTCTATTACACTCTCTTCCAACATGCAGCACAAAACAAAAACAGACTAAAAGCTTCTGTTTAAATGTATACATCTCTGAATATAAAATTTAAATATATCTGAGTAAAATGTGCTCTTTCCAATGTTCTTGATATCAATTATTGATTTTTAGTTCCTTACAAAACATCCACTGTGGCATTGATTTTTTTGTAATTTCCTTTTAAACCTAACTGATCTTCTTTTTGGTCAACTTAAGGATCTTTTGCTTGCCAAGTCTGTATTTGTCTTCTGCTCCATAAACATAACAAACTCCTTTACCTGAAGATACTCTAAAAGAAGTGTTTTCCTTCTCTACAATAGGGTAGCTAAGAGATAAATGGGAACATATGACTTAGATTTATTTATTTTTATTTTATGTCTAGAAATGTTTTGTCTGCATGTGTCTGAGTGCACTGTGCATGATATAATCCTTGCAGGGCCCAGAAGGAGATGTTGAATCCCTGGAACTGGAACTACAGAAGCTTGTAAACCACTCAAATCCAGGTCCACTGGAAGAACAGGAAGTGTTTTCAGCCGTCGGATCATCGTTCCAACCTCATTTATACTGTGTTTTAATATATGTATTATATTTGTCTGTGTTTTTTAATATCCCCAGTATTATTTATCTTAACTTATAGAATTTCTGACTAACATATCTTAAAGAATTTATTTAGATATAACCAATGTATAATAGACACAAAATAATTAAATTGTTCAACTTGACATGCTATATGAAAAAGAAGCAATCAACTCATTCACAATAATGAATGTATCCATTCATATTCCCAAAGCTTTTACTTTTCTCCTTCTGGATTTCCTTTATCCTCTCCCTTTTCTCAGACAACCAGTTATCTCATTTCTCTCATGTATATTAATATACATTTTCTAATATTTTTATGTCTATGCTTTTATCTCTACAATGTCCAGCATAACCGTTTTGAGATCACAACTCTGGATGTAGAAGAAATCTATCTACTTTGTTGCAGAGATACAACGTGTATTGATATGTTCATCCACTGGTTAGCGGACATTTGGATCATCTTAAATTTGAGGCTATTATAGAGAAACGAAAATTAGAATAAAATTATTTAAGAAATGTATAATAGGGACAAATTAAGTGTATCATGAGGTTATATTTTAAATGGTTTTACTAAGTGATTTGTACTTATCTTTATACCTGTCAGCAATTTTTAGAATTCCTGCTTTTCAATATCATTGCCATAAGGTACATCAGCAATGACCTTTATCTCTTCTAATTGTTATGCCCATTTCATGAAACCCCAAAAAGACCATCAGGAATAGACTAGACTCTGCTGCAAACACATGAGGGATTTTTTAATACAAACTTGAACCTGGCTCACAGCAACCTCCTTGGTGAAGAGGAGGAGTGCAGCAGGGTTATCTAGGTGACAAGGTTTTTAAAAGGAAAACCTGCAAGTGGTGGGTTACACACCTTGGCATTACATGATTGGGAAAGGGAAACTGACTTTTGAAATAATTGCTGTACTTTAGGCACCAAGTCCACAAACAGTTCTGGCCTGGCCATCTGGACTGGTTTCCTAGCAACTATATCTCTAGTGGACAGTAAAAGAATGCACCATGGGGCTGGAGAGATGGCTCAGTGGTTAAGAGCACTGTCTCTTCAATTCCCAGCAACCACATGGCTCACAACCATCTATAATGTGAACTACTGATTCCCTTTTCTGGCAGGTGTAAATACAGATAGAACACTCATATACATCAAATAAATAAATCTTAAAAAAAAAAAAAAGAATGCAGCAAATCTAGTTCTTCCCCGCAGGTAGCTGGACATGCCTCCACATGTTTGGCTTTGTTAAGGCCTGTGCTCCAAACCCCAAACCAATACTCCAAAAAACCAATTTTCAATTCTTTTGTCTCTCATTCCCCCCTTCCCAAGATCATTTGAAAATGCAATCTTGGGTCTTCCAGATTTACCTTTCCACAATGGGATCTGAGTACCATTAACTGTATTTCTCTCAGAAATTTCTTCATGAAAGTCATCAATCAATTTAAAATACAATGCTCAAAGGTAAAAATAAAAATGAATAGAGTTCCCATCACTGTGGACATAGGGGTAGTAAGCCAAGGAGAACTATTATACCAGGATTTAAGCCATCCTCTGGAACCCTCTCTTACCAGTGTCTCTCCAGGGTTTTTGTTATTCTCTCTAAGGATTTCCTAATCATTCCTGACTGGTTTACATAGCAACAACATTTCTCTCTAAGGGCTGCACATAGCCCAGCCTGTTGTAAAAACAATAGATCTAAGCCCCTTCTGCTTTGCAACACTACATCTACCAGGGAATCACCATTCTTTTCTAAATGGGTGACTGAGTTCTCAAGGCATTGAATATCTTTATCAATATCTGCCTTTAAGGTGTTATAATTCTGACTTCGTACATCTAGTGCTGCAATACCAGTTCCTACTCTAGCTAAGCAGGTCCCCAAGATAATAGCTAATGTCAGGGAACCCATTTTGATTTAGCATTTCAGCTTGTTACGTGGGGTTTTTGAGCCAAAGTCTTCTGAAATTGCTTCAGTGCTGATAATAGGACTGTTGGCATCAGGGGTTAGGAAGGCTGAAATGCCAGTGAAAGGCTCAGCAATGGGGCACTATCTAATTAGCCATACCGTTGAAGAGACATGGAGCCATCACATTGCCCGGACTGGTTTACTTCAGCTTCCAGCAAGTCCAGATTTCAGCTTGCATTTCATACCTGATCCCTGAATAGAGTTACCCAGGTAAAAATCTGCTGGGACAAATTCAGCCTAGAGACAGAGGTAGCCGATGGCAGCTCAATATCCAAGAGGGTTCCCCAATAATAGGAACAGGGATGGTCTCTGTCATGAACTCATGGGCTGGCTCTTTGATCACCTCCTTGTAAGGGGGGAGCAGCCTTACCAGTCAACACAGGAAGACAAAGAAGCCAGTCTTAATGAGACCTGATAGACTAGGTTCAGATGAAAGGGGAGGGAGACCTGCCCTGTCATTGGACTGGGGGAGAGGCACAGGAGAAGAAGAGGGAGGGAGGGTGTGATTGGGAGGGGATGAGGATGGGGCTACAGCTGGGATACGAAGTGACTAAACTGTAATTAATAAAAATAAAAAATTAAAAGAAATTTTCTAGTAAGTGGGAAAGTGAGGAATCCCAAGACCAAGGGAAAAGCTTATCAACTGAATATATGAGAACAAAGCATTTACTGTCTCATAAGGATTATACATATGAAAAAAAACTCAGAAAATTAACATATCAGCAAATCTTATATAAACAACATTCTGAGAGTAACAGGTAAAACTGCATCCAACTGAATAAGTATCAATTCTTCTTAGATTTTTGTTTTGTAAACTTTATAACCAATTTAAGTGTGTCTACGGTCTTAAACTCTAGCACTTTTTCTTTGGGACAGTTGTCAGTAATCAGTCACCAATGGAGCTTGGCCACTTCTCGTGTCAAAGTACCTCAGAAATGGCAGACATTAAAAATACCGTAGTACAAGCTATGGCTTTTGGGTTAGATACACATATTAGACAGGTGTTTTTATCATAACGAGATGCACCTTTAAATCTATTTCCAGAAGACAACCAAGACAAAATTAAAATCTCAATCTTTTGACTGGATAATAAGCAGTCAGTGCTCCATCAATTTGTCAAAACTGTATTGATCAATGTTGTAACTCTGAACTTCTGAAATCTTATAACAACATAAGCACCACAATGGAAGAGAAGATGGATAAGTCTGAAATATCTCCCATTTTCAATATGCCTTAAATTACTTTCTTATATTATTAGAACTTACATTCACATACCTTAAAACGCCTACTTAGACCCTCCAATCTTCCTTGCATTTACTAACTTCGAAACATTTTCCTAGACCCTTAAACAACACTTTTTAGATTTGCATGACATAAACATTCGTTTCCTTCTACCTTACATCTATCCAGTTATTCACCATAAGACACAGGCAATTCACATGAAGCCTGTGAGCAAGGCAAACCTGTTTGTCTTTCTAAATAAAAAAATCTAGCACCTAGTAGTTCTAACTAGAAAATGAATTGATCAATGAACTAACAGTGGATCTAATTGTCTGCTTTTTAGCTGCAAAGTTATCATTGGCTTACCTTAGCCATCAATATGATCAGAGACCTGAGAAGGATGAATTATAAGCTAAATAATATACCAATCCATGTGCCAATCAGAGATGACTAGTCAGTCCACCACTTAGGCAGTTGCTCCTGCCTCCTTTGGTCTTCTGGCATCATGAGCAAAGGCAGTGCAGCCATCAGGCACAGAAGATGAGAGACTGTTTCTGTGGAAAAAAGAACTTGAGAGATGGACCCACTGGTGGCTGGACATGCCTTTACCTGGCTGGCTTTCACTCAGGCCCATGCTCCAAACCCCAAACCAATATCCCTCCCCACCCCCCCAAAAAAAAACAATTTTCAATTATTTGGTCTCTCAAAATATATAAAAAGTGATTCTTTATCATTATAATTTTATTTCTGTGGTATATAATGATATTTTTCCATGCATACATTTTATAGTTGAACCCCAAATGTCCTTTCATATTGGAAAAATTTATTTTACTGTTATCAACTTTAAAATAATTTTTCATATATTCTAGAATATATCTTACTCATTTAAAAATTAATTAAATTATTCCACTTATATATTTACATATTTTTATTAAATCCATTTTTATATAACATATTTTGATCAGAGCTTCACTTTCTTCAATTCCTTCCAGGTTCTTCCAGCTCTCCATCCATGCAAATCTAGGCCTTCTTTTTCTCCTTATAAAATAAATGAAATTAAACAAGACACAATGAAAAATAAAAATTACAAAAAAAAATCACAGGAGAAACACACAGGAAAAAAAACAACAACATAAGAACAGAAAATTGAGTTGAGCAGTGTTGGTGCACACCTTTACTCCTAGCATTCAGTAGGCTGAGTGTATGTGGGGACGGTCTTGTGCACTGTGTATTCAGATACTGGTTTCTGTACCCAGCCATCAGATTGTAGACCAGATTGGGACATGGGCATTGTCATTTCTATGACAAATCTCCTGTGTCAATGTTATGTAAAAATCACTCCTCAATGATCTTTGATTGGTTAATAAAGAAGATGATTTAGCCAATAATTAGGCAGAGGAGACAGAAGGCAGAACTCTTCCCAGCTTGGTGGTCTCAGATAGGGGAGGAGAACAAGAGGAGAGCACTGTGAGAAGGCACCTTGAGAAGTCTGCAATGAGGAGAAAGTTATAGCACAAGGCCAAGACTGAGATGGGAAGTAAAAAGACACATGACTGAAAGGTAGACAGACTAGCACAATTGAGTTAGAATAGATGACTACCTACCCAGTTATAGAGCTTGAAGCTTGTTGAGTAAATTTAACAGGTCTCTGTGTTGATTATTTGGGAGCTAAGGTGGGTACTAGAAAAGACCTCTAATAATGCAGTAATTCAACAACAGAAGCAGTCAGATCTCTGAGTTAAGGGCAACCTGATCTAAAGAGAGAATTTCAGGACAGCTAAGACTATACAGAAAAACCCTGTCTCAAAACAAAACAAAGAAATGCCCAAACTAAACAATGAGGCAAACACACACACACACACACACACACACACACACACATTGAGTTCATTTTGTGTTGATCATCTGCTACTGAACATGCCACCTACCCTGAAATGTAGTTAATATACCTAAGAGACTCCATTTAGGAAAACGAACTTATCCTTTTCAAGCAAGTGTCAATAGGAGATACCTTCTTAGTTAGGGGTGGGAGCCCATGTTCACTTCCCCTTCTGAATGTTGAGTGTCTTTAGAAGTAACTTAATTATTGTGTTCCATTAACAGAACAGTAGTATTGGATTTTTCTCTATGCCTGTCTCATGGTCTTGGTCACATGAACAGTGTTAGGTGTGAGTTTGATATGATAGTTTGGGCTTTAAATCCAATCAGAGAGTCGTTGGTTACTCCAACAACATTTTTGCCACTATTTTACCAGCACATTACCAGCATTATTGTATATTTCAGGGTTTTAGAGCTGGGTTGGTGATTATCTTTCAATACCCTGAACTGCAAGGTAGTAGGGCTCAAGGCTCTGGTTGGGCACCAGTTTGGCTTTTCCATGTTCAATATGTAAGTGCTGTCTTCAGAAAAAGGACTTGACCATGATTGTGGAGAATAAGCAATAGCCTTGGGTATAGTCTGAGATGTTTGTGGGTACCATAAAGCCCCCTTTTGCCAAGAGATCAACCAGATGTCACCCATTTTTTGCACTGTATGTTCTTGTTTTACAAAATATGTCTATCTGGAACACTGTCTCTCCTGTTATATTTCTTTCATATACATATAAATTTTAAGAAACTTCTATACAGTAGTAGGTTTCCTCAAATGACCCTTAGTCTTATTTTCCTTTCTACTATCCCTTTCTTACACTCATTTCCCTGCCTCTTTTATATGAATTTTAAAAACAGAACTTGAGATATAGCTCTCTAGTCTTCCATGTTTCATGTGTAAGGAAATAGATTCATTTGTGAAAAGCAAACCAAAAACAAGCAAACAAAAAGACCTAATGTAGGACAGCCTTAGATTAACCTTATAGATCAGTTTGGGTGCGCTGATACATTAATAAGGTTGAATCTTCCCATCCATTAGCATGGAAGAGATGCAGAACATTGATTTTCTAGGACTGTCATATTTATGTACTACAGATGGACTAAAAAAATAAAACAAACAAACAAACAAACAAACAAACAGAATTTGTTCCCTAACAGGTCTGGAGACTGGCAGTTCTACAACAAATCATACTCAGGTTGGTAATTTGTCAAGGGTACGAGAGAAGGGTATTAAGTAAGTTTTGCTCCTGCCTTGTAGACAGATCGGTTCTCCCTGCTTCTCTGCATGCTGTTTTCCTACAGCATGATACTCTGTTGTTAGACTTCTACTTTCTACAGGGAAATAAGCTACTTGGGCTATTTCAGACATGAACTCAATGGCTGGCTCTTCGACCCCCCTAACCCCCGAGGGAAGAGCAGCCTTGCTAGGCCACAGAAGAGGACACTGCAGCCAGTCCTGAAGAGACCTGATAAACTAGAGTTAGATGGAAGGGGAGGAGGTCCTCCCCTATCAGTGGACTTGGAAAGGGGCAAGGAGGAGATGAGGGAGGGAAGGGGGGTAGGGAGGGAATGCAGGAGGGGGCTATGGCTGGGATACAAAGTACATAACCTGTGATTAATATAAAATAAAAATGTTAAAAAAAAACACTCCAAGGACCTCACTTAACTTAATTCCTTCTGTGATGATGCTTTCTCCTAATAAGGTCCTATTCTGAAGGCCTCAGAATTAAGATATCAGTGTAGGATGTGATAGGGGGGAAAATCAAACCATATTATGTACCAAGAGGCAACACATAACACATGTTACAATACTTCTCACTCAGCATGTAAAAACAACTGAGTATCTC
The DNA here is from genome assembly GCA_028658305.1 of Pachyuromys duprasi. Classification (NCBI taxonomy): domain Eukaryota; kingdom Metazoa; phylum Chordata; class Mammalia; order Rodentia; family Muridae; genus Pachyuromys; species Pachyuromys duprasi. Next base: position 1,068 of record JAQQSO010002409.1, on the reverse strand, counting down.
AGGCTGTGCCAGACTTCACTGTGCAGCTGCATTTTAGATTAGTGACTAGGAAATCTCATTCCTGTCCAATGTCATGTCCCATGTCAGGAAGGCAGTGGGTCAAAAGTACTTAGGAAATAACAATAAAGGTCTCTTGCTCTATGCATTAGTCAGGATTCTCAAGAGTGACAGAACTTATACAATGAATATCTTTATATACATAGAAAGGTAACTTATTAGAATGATTTATAAGCTACAACCTAGCAAATCCAACAATGACTAGCTATGAACAGAATATTGAAGAATCCAGTACTTGCTCAATTCATGAGGCTAGATGTCTCAGCTGGTCTTCAATTGATGCTGGAGTCTAAAGGAAGCAGGCTCTATGCCAGCAAGGGGAGGGCAAGCAGGAAAAGACCAAAAGTTTCCTTCTTCCTTGTCCTTACATAGGCTTCAAGCAGAAGGTGTGGACCAGATTAATGGTGTGTTTCCCCACCTCAAGATAAAGATTAAAGACCTGTGTCTTTCCATATCAAGATTCAAATGAAAGACATATCTTTTCAAACATTAAAAGGTCTCAGTAAAGGACAAGTCTTCCTGTCCCAAAGATCGAGATTAGAAGTGAATCTACATACTTCAGATTAGGCAAAAATCCCTTACAGATGTGTCCTCCATTCTTAACGTTTAGCTAATTTTAGATGTCAAGTTAACCAAGAAGAGCCATTTCACCCTAAAATTTTACTTAGTATACGTTTTTTTTTAATTTATTTATTTTTATCTCAATCACAGTTAGGTACTTTGAATCCCAGGCATAGCCCCTTTCCCCATTCCCTCCTACCCTCCCACTCCCTCCCTCATCTCCTTCTTCCCCGCCCCCTCCAAGTCCGCCTACAGGGGAGGACCTCCTTCCCTTCCATCCAACCCCAGCTTATCCTGTCTCCTCAGGGCTGGCTGCAAAGTCCTCCCCTGGGATCTAGCCAGTCTGTCACTCCCCGGCTTGTATGGGGGAGGGTCAAAGAGTCAGCCATCAAGATCATGACTGAAACAGTCCCTGTTTCCCTGAATAGGGTCTTCAGCCCTACACCAAGT
>JAQQSO010002408.1:0-14395 GCA_028658305.1 Pachyuromys duprasi | reverse complement strand
GTCCTCCCCTGTTGGTGGACTTGGAGGGGGCTGGGAGGAGATGAGGGAGGGTTGGGGAGGGGGGGAGGGAATGAGGGAGGGGGCTACACTTGGGATGCAAAGTACCTAACCTGTGATTGATAACAAAAAAATAAATTAAAAAAATAAATAAAATAAAAAATAAAAATAAAATAAAGTCAGCACACTAAAGCGACACTTGCTCAGCTGTATTTGATGCCATACAATTCATGAGTCTTAATGTATGGAACCAGCATAAGTGCTCATTACTCTATGAGTGGATAAAGGAAAACTCAAACATCTACAATGGAATATTAGTCATATTGGAGAATGAAGGCGTATCGTTTGCAGCAAAATGGATAAAACTGGAGAACATAGTAAGCTAAATAAGCTATGCTTGGGAAGGCAATTACCAAGCAAATTCTCTCATTTTTTTTTTGAAGCTTAAAAAAAAAGCCAAGCTCTTTAGGCTAAAGGATAGAAGGATGTGTGTGTGTTGAGATAGTACGTAAGGAGAAGCTAGATTTGACCACAGTGTTATGTGAATGCATAGATACATCATCCTAAATCTCATGAATACCATCATTAGAACATTTAATTAAAAATAAAATGCAACACAGTTGATTGTGGGCTTCATGGATTACCTAACCTCATCATACGGGAGGTCCAATCTTTTCTCACTGCCATATGCCAGGTATTTGGCCTCCTGATGGCTTTGCTTCCCAAAAGCCCATGGTTTTGTTGCATGACATGGTAGTGTTAGAGTTCCAAACATAGATTCCCAAGGCATGTTGGAAATGATCTAACATACCTTCATCACATCAAGAAACTCCTTTCTCACCAAGCAGACACGTTAATTGACAGTGACTTTTCCTTGTTTTCCTGGAGTATCTCCGAGTGTGGAAATGAGCAGTTCTGTCCACACAGAGTTGCCAGTTAAACAATGGATACTCTCCAGTGTCTATGTCTCTCTATTTTGCCACATTTTACCATAGTGTGTCATAGTTGTATGGTCAAAACATAGCTACTTCTGCCTCAGGTATCACAGTCATGTGATAGCTGGAGTGAATATGAAGGTGATATGTTTTTGTGTTTTAGGCACTTGAAATGGCTGGCATTGTTTCCAGTTAAGAATAAAGGCTTCTATGAGCTATGGTTGCTTCTTGGAGGAAATCCATTCAATAGGTGAGTGTTATTGTCATGATATGTAAGTTTTCTATAAGGGGAGGTACACTATGACTAACCATTGTTTATTAACATAGTTTTATGAAATACTTTGCATGACTTTAGCTTCTACTGTAAAATTTGCTGACTAATGTACAAAAAGCCATGTAAAATATGTTACAGTTATACCATGAAATATATGATGTCAATACATACACAGTCATGTTGCATTTTAAAATTTAAATTTACTACTTTTTAAGTTCCAGCACCATATAGCTCACCAGCACCTTCTAAAGTAATAACAGTTTAATTAACAGTGGCTTTCTTTGTTTTTCTCAAGTATCTTCAGTAATGTAGTAGGGACGATTCTGCAATTTTTTAAAAAAAACCTTATAATTTATATGCTCAGTCAAGATTACTGTGAGCTTCCTTTGAGTGAAATATTGTACAAATTATAAATCACGTTAATGAGGGGAGCTTCAACTTTTATCATTCAAAGAGAATGTATTGCAAAAAATACTGTTTTAACAGGAATTGTGGAAGGGTTGCAGAACTTTAAAATGAGACTGCACCACAGTCTGGAAGAATGTGTGGGGATGGGAAAGATTTCTCATGAAGAAAACAGAAGTTTGATTCATAATTTATACATCTGAATGTTTATGAGGGGCAGGGAAGTGGGAAGGGACAAGGGAAGGGAAAAGTCTGTCAATTATATTCCCCAAAATAAGAAAGAACTAGCTTTTGGAGTGATCTGGGTTAGGGATTATAAAAACACATTATAGGGTGATGACTAAAACAGTTCTGATATATTAGATGAAAAGCCAAGAGTGATAATCATGATAGTCATCATGATAATTCTGTTTCTGGCTTAGACAACAGCAGTGCTTAGCAGTAAGACAGAAGGCAGTGGAAGAACAGACTGGAGAGCAAGGGAAACGCTATGCTCAATTTGGGCTCTGTTGAATTTTGGAAGTGTAGAAGGTACCTGTGGGGAAGGGCAGTGACAGAAGCACAGGAGAGATGTTTAGGCTGGGTGTGTATAATTGGGCATGGAGACCAGCTGGTGTATGGAGATATCATGTATACAACAAGGAGTCCATGTGGATTAAGAAAAAGAAAAGGCTCCAGGTATAACCTGGACAGGTGTCAACACTGAAAAGACCTGAAATAAAAGTGAATGTTTGTGAGGATAAATACTCTGTAGCCAGGAATATAATTCCTTAAAAGGTATCATGAAGTCTAATAAAGCTGACAATCTTTTTCTGCTTGAAGACTCAGTACATATATTTTTTGGCTTTATAAAGAATTTAATTTTTGTTCCAAGTACACCCGTCCACCATAGACTACAAAAGGAGCTACAGATAACACATAAACAAATAAAGTGTGTCTGTGTTTGCTAAAATTTATTCACAAAGCAAGTAACTGACTAGATTTGGCCTCTAGGCTACTGTATGCGAATACTTGAAATATAGTTCTAGGAAGGTGAAGAGGTTATTTAAGGGAAGAGAATAAAGAGGACTTAGCCAGTGCTGCAAAATGGCGCCCAGCGATGTAAGATGAAGCTGCCACCACCCACAGAACTCTACCATCAAGCTGCTCCAATAATTTAAGTCATGACTGTGGAGTTTAGAATACTGTACCACAAGGAGGAGGAAAGAAGAGGTGGTAGGAAGGGGAAGTAAGAAGAAGGAAACAGGAAGTGAGGAGAAGGAAGAAGAAGAAAAATACTGTGTGGAAGGCTGAGAGAGAGAGAGACGATAGAGACAGAGACAGACAGAAACATAGAGGCAGAGACACAGAGAGAAGCAGTTAGGGGTTTTAGAAAAGAAAGGCTTTGTTTATTTGATTGTGTTGGAAGGTGGAAGGAGTTTTTGGATGACCAGACACTTGAGCTGAGCATGGATCAGACACAGACTGGCTTTAAGCTCAAAAGGATTCGTTCTCTTCTGTGATAAGAGGGAATGTTTGCTGTCGATTGATGAAATGCATAGGCTTTCCCTTAGTGCTGACTTCTGTAAGTCAAAAATCTAGCCATCTGTAGAGGTCCATAGTTAGATTATAGGCCCTATAGGCCTAAAAATTGGAGGAGAGAACGTATTTATGAAAAGGTAACAAAATTAGGTGCAAAGAGACCTATTCTCTAAAATGAATTTAACGATAGTTAAAATTAATGAATTCCTCTCCAAAACTTTTAACTAGGTCACTGTTGCTATCTACAATAGGTTTCCAGGGCATTCTGCTTCTTGGTCCCAGGCCTTCAACATATTTTGCCTGCATACCCTTCTGGTATATTGTGTTATCTCATCATAACCCCAAAGCAACAGGATCCAGCGAGTAAACCACGGGCCAAAATTGACTTTTTCCCCCTCCTAATGTAATTTTCTCAGTTTTGCCAGGGTGGTGAAAGGATGGTACCATAGACTTCCTTTCATACTAAGGTGATAAATGGTGGTATACAAATTGTGATATACAATTTCAGTGATATTACAAATTATGTGACACATGATGCTGGAATCTCTGTGGCATCAGGAGTCATGAAAACAAAATACAAAGCAAAAGCTACATGTAGTATAGCTTGTGGAAGAAATGGGAACGGAGGATTTGAATGTCGTTAACGCTGGTAGACTACTGCAAGATTATCGTGCGCACTCTTGAAAGATGTCAAATACAATAGAGTTGGCAAACTTTATTATTATGAAAAAAGTTGTTCTTTATTTGAGAGAAAATAGAAAGAAAACTCAGAATTGAGGATTTCAGGAAATTAAGCAATGCATACAAAAACACAAGCAGTTTGTATGCATGCGTGTGTGTGAAAATAACAATGTTTTTGAAAGAACAAGTGTGCATTTGATTGGTTCCATCAATACTCCTCTCTGAATGGTTGCCTTCTTTTGTGTTGATTAACATAACCTTTTCTCATTTCACTTCTCAGCTCACTCCCACTCTTTCTCTCTGTCTCTGTCTGTCTCTCTCTCTGTCTCACCTTCTTGCCTCACCTTGTAATTATTTGATTCCCAAGCACTGAAGTTTCCCCTTGAAAAGTGTTAAAGTGTACAGAAGTCATTAATATTGGTGACATTTCAGATCAAGCAAAATATTTTCTACTATATTTATTTTCCTCTCAAATCATATAAATAGTTGTGTGTGTGTTCAATGTGTTCATACGTTGGCTCTTCCCCCCACAATGCTTTTTTATTTCTCAACTTCTAATCCTTCCCACCCTTCCTGCCCTGCACCCACTGCCTTTGGCCAAGAAGTATCACCTTATTGTTGAATCCTTATTTTACCTCAGCTTAAACCCCTTACCCCATTTTCTTTCCTTTCTACTCCTTTTAAAAATTTTCAGGTGCAATTTAATTCTAATTCACAATGGAATAAGTTAATGGAAATTTTGAAAGTAGACAATCAAATCCACTTTAAAAATAGTTAATTTGAATCAAGAATATTCAAATAGGCAACATGAATTTCTAGGAAAAATATCATTTCCATCAAGCGTGTCACCTTTGAAATAATGAGTGTTGGGAGAGGTTTTAGCAGTTTTGGACATTTCAATGTTCATGATTAATATGGTGACTTAGTTTAGGACAGGAGAAAGACAATTTACTGGCTGACAAAATGTCCAGTTATATATTTACATTTCCTCAGTATGGAAAACAGTCATAACACCTAGGGTATTAGTTTCGAATTTATTGGCTCTTTGCATTTCACACAAAAAGTAGTCTCAATTTCCAATTATTTGTGATACTGTGCAGTGTTCACCCACCAGGAGTGAGGCTGAATGTGTTTCATAGAACTTCGTCACCTACATGTTATTTAAAATACAGTCTTGTGAGCTTCTTTCAGGACGCAGTTTGGTGTTGGGTGTAATTATTTTAAGGGACTCTTGCAGCCGATATTAACAGTTTATGCCTTTCCAACAACCCCCAACAGCAAACTTGTTGAGTGAGTCTGTGAGAAAAGCACGTTAATGTTGGACGGAGTAACGGTGCCTCATTTACACCACTCACAAGATCAGCCTCATTATAAATAAGGACAAACAAGTGCAACATAAAGAGCATTTATCCTTTTCTAATGGACTTTTTAGTCCATTTCTCAAGTTGTTGACGAATCTAATAAAATTAAATTAAATTAAAAGACATGTCAAGGACAAGAAAACAAATTTTAAAAATAACAAAGCCCACTATAAATTAGCAATTACATGTCCATCAAATGTTTTTAAGATGGTTGATATTGGGGGAAAAGTGAAAAAAAAACATTATTGTGGCTTTAGCAGGAACAATTATTATCATTGCAAATTACTTAAACTATTAAGCTGAGAATAATTCAGAAATATCATTAGCAGTTAAATTACTGAAAGGCCTGTTTTCTTTCCCCCTTTGTTTAATTTAAACTTAATGTCTGCTTATTCTCACACAAGCAGAAAATGCTGATAAATAATTCCAGAGCATGCTTAAACATCTCCCTTCACAGCTAGCTTCTAATTTGATCTCTGGAGACCCTTCTCAGTAGCTGAATAAAATATTTTCATTTATTCTAAGAAAGCCTCCTCCACCACACGTTTCTAATCTCGAGCTGTTCGGTAATGCCTCTAGATGAAGTCTTCAGCAAATCATTAAACTTGTTCAATAAGGACGTAACAAAGCACAGGAGACCTAGCGTCAGTGAAGCAGAGAACTTTCTCAAATGGAGAGAAAAAGGGAGAGAGAGAGAGAAAAAAAAACTTTAATAAGCCAACTTGAGTTTCTAGGGCAAGTTGGAGAGATTATTTAACATTTGAAACTTTCTAGCTGTTATGGTGTAAAGAGACTCTCAAATCCATGGTGCCAGAATGTCTGGCGGGACCTTCCTTGTGCGTTGGAGCGGAGTCCCTGAAGTTGCTTTTGATTTTAGAAGTCAGTTTTAGATGGTGCCTGGGTCCCAGAACACGGGCTGGATCCCGTCCCTGCAAAGCACAGGGTCTGTGGATCAGCTTGTTTGTTCTCCGTACAAATAAATGTCCCGATGATCAGATAATGGAAATTACTTTCCCCAAACTGTCGGGATCCATCGAGATGCAATTTGATGGAATGAGATGAAAGACTTGTGAAAAGTTAATATTTCTGTCCTAGGCTGGGAGCTGATGATACACATTGATAATTCATGCAAGACGAGTTACTAATTAAACAGATGTGTTAGCAAAATGAAACAACTTCTTAATATACGAAGGCGTCAGACTCCACACAGGGCCCATGGCATTAGGCAACTGCCGCTGAGGACGTCTACTGGCTTTTACTGGAGCCTGGAGGAGTACCTAGCGTCCATCAACAGCTCAGGCATTGTTCCCTACCAATTTTTTTTCTCTGTGTCTTTCTTTCTCCTCTTCTGCCTCTTCCTTTCCTTTCCCTCTCTTCTCTATAGTTTAAGACACTCTTCATTGTGGACATATTTGATAGTTAAGAGGTGTTTTCTATATAAATCCTTAACTTTTCCACTTAAACTTCCAATATCATTAACTTCAACAAGCAAAGAAACAAAGAATAAAAACAACAAAAAGCTCGAACTCTCCCTTGTAGGTTGGGTTTATGCCTCAGTGTATAAAATTCCTCTTACCCAAATTTAAGGCCAGAAGTTCAGTTCTTCAGCCTTTATCTGAAAGCTAGGCATGCATGACAGGTGCCTGTAATCTCAGAATTTGAGAGGCAGAAGCAGGGGAACCCAGGGGTCCATGGCTAGCCAACTACCTGGAATCAGTCACCTACAGTTTTAGAGAGATCCTTCCTCAATAAATAAAGTGGAGAGGGAGTGAGGAAGTCAACTCAGGTCCTCCACAAGCATGCACACATGTAACCACACGCGCATCTCCACCTGCACATCGTAAACACTTACCCCACCTCCTAGTTACCTCTCTTGCTCAGTCTTCTGTTTTCATTGCTTGTATACACAAAATCTTTTTGGCCAGAGACCTTCGTGTTCTTGAGTCGCTTAGTGAAAATCTTAGCCATTCCACCACCGGTGCTTTCCTCACATTGCCTAACTTTCAGTTTCTGTCCTTCTGCTTAACTGCTTCCTTCCTTGCTAAATAGAATTGTTAGACGTTTGATGTGCTTTACTCACGACTTGTGTTCTCCTTTGCTCTGCTATCTTGGAAGCCCCCTGAGGCGAGCTCTCTCCCCACACAGATGCTCTCAGGTGAGCTAGCACTACAAGCGGAGATTAAGACAGAAGGAGGCATCGGTGAGTGGAGATGGAGAATTTGACAAACAGTAGACAAACAGTAGAGTAAAATAGCTCCCCCACCCCCCTTCTGCTCAGCGGCATTACGCTTTGATTGCTCTCTGGATACAGACAGTGAGAAAAACACTGCAGAGAAGTTGCATTACAACTATACATACACACAACTAATAATTGAGAATTTCAAAGTGTTTGCGACTTGGCTTTGCTAACACTTGTGAAAAATGCGTTCTGATATTAAAAAAAAAACCTAAAAGATTATAGATTCACCTAGATGTCATAAAAGATGTAACACTGCTAAGTAGCATGTTGTTTGTAAACTATTTCCTTCGAATGATTGTTTGGTGGAGTTCATTTGAGTATGTCCACCTCTCTATTTGCGTGCCTATTTTCTGCCTCCTCCCTTTCTCCTCCCCTCCCTTCCTCCTTTCTCCCTTCCTTCCTACCTCCCTCACTCCCTCTTTTCCTATGCTTGGTTCTTCCTTTCCTGTTGGTTGTGCTGTGCCTGTGTATTTGACTAACAATGCTCATGGGCCACTATTTACTGATTTACTGGCCAAGTAGATGTGACAGAGTTGGGATTTGGAGCTAATCCTCCTGGTTCTAAATGCAAATCTATACACTAAACACTCTGTGGCCTGTTGCGTATTACTTAGCCTCTCTTCCCATTAGTCTCCTCATCTGAAAAACAGGAGAGTGGTTCCTATTCTAGGTACAGATATACTCTACAGTCGCTCAAATGCCAAGCAAACAGAGTGCTTTATCATTGGCATTAAGCAGCAGTGCAGAGAGCAACTGATTGGTTCTCTGACTTCTGGCTCACAGCATCGCAAGTAAGTTCTCCATTGGTCTCCTGAAACTTTTCCAGTGTATACCAGCCATGTAAGATGTTTCACACCTCTTAATTAAGCTTCCTTGTCTGCAGAGACTTTTGTAGCTTAAGCACAGGAGAGTTTTGTTCCTTGGAGGGCCTGTATTGGATCAGACGGTGGCAATATGAATCCTTGCTCCCATGCTCTATGAAAAACTATGGTGCCGCAGTCAGGCACACCTGTTTCTCTTCTGCCACATGGTTGTAATGCATCTGTTAGTGCAGGTGGCAAGATATATAACCCTGACTTGAGTTAAGGTGAAGCTCAGAACAACATCAAGAACAAAGAATTGCTATGTGTTTTCTTAAAGAAAAATATCATCTTCTCATCTCAAACCTTTTTCTGATGTAATTATTTACATTTATATATGTGTACATATGTGTCCACGTTTGTGTACGCATCTGCAGGTCCACATGAAGTCAGAAAAGAGCATCCGGTGGCCTCCTTTTTCTCTCCACCCATTCCTTTTGCTGGAGACTCTGTCTTTAAACTTGGAGTTTGAGTCTTAGCTAGGCAGGACTAGCAAGCCCCAGGCATCCTCCTTTCTGTACCCTTGCCACTAATGAAGATACAGGCATTTTGGGAGATACTCAGCTTGTTTTGTGGGTTCTGGGTTCTGATATCTGGGCCTCAGGATTTTGTAGCTAGGCCTCCAAATTGCCGAGTTAGCACCACCCCCAATCACAAGCTTTGCTGAATCTCCATGTTTTGTAAAATCAGAATATAACTCCTTCCTCATATCATTATTGAGAGGATGGAGTGAAATAATACATATACAAGACCTGGTATATTCTAAGGGCTGACTAGGAAAATGCTCTCTTGAATTTTAATTTTGCTAATTTTTTAAAACATTTTTTAAAACCATATATTCTATGAAGATAATTTATTAAAATATTCCTCTGCTAAAGGAGATGTCACACCCTTTGTTTCTTATGCATGCCCATCCACTCAGGCCTGGTTCATTTCCATTTGCTCCCAGTCTAAAGTAACATACGTTGCTGTTTGGGTTTGTGCCACTGATACCAAAATTCTTGACAGAAAGAAGTTAAGGGTGAAAAGATTGACTTTATCTCTGTTTTGGAAGGTCATAATCTACCTCGGTAGGCAAGGCAAGTCAGACTCTGTTAGTCTGTGCAGGTGGGAGCATGTCATATTGGACTGTTCACCTGGCAAAGATGATGAAGCAAAGTGGCTGAAGCAGGCTCAGGGGTAAGCTCCCGTGGCTTACCCCACTTGACTGCTTTATGTTAATTAGGTTCTATCTCCTAAAAGCTCTGGAAGGTGTCCACCTTTTGGGATGTGACACCATCATCTAGCTGTAAATGTGTTGGGCTTCATTTAAAGTTATCCTGGGATACACACAACCCTTGAGCCGAGGGTTGAAGACACCCTACACAGCCTTCAAAATAACAATGAGAGCTGGTGATGAAGGCTTCAAACCATGAGCTACTGTGGGATGTTTTAGATTCAAACTATGACTGCCTGCTCTTGCTGTCAGCATTGCAGCACAGACTTCAGTCTCAAGGCTAAGTTCATAGCATGACCAGGTCTCCTTCAGGGAATCTGGATTCTCATTGTCTGGCCTCACCGGCGTTCCTCAGCAACCCTGTATGACCTTCTTTCCATGATCTGGTAACTTGCATTCTATATGCCTGAAAAGAAGCATTCCTTGAACAATGCCAAGTTCAGCCAAAAGCTTGAGAACTAGAAGTTCAAGTTCCCACTTGAACCCTGAAAACTAAACCCACATTTTCCTATGTGAAGCTTTCTCAGCAGGAATACCTAGAAGTTGGATATTTTTGGAAGTAGGCTCTCTTTCAAGGCAAAACTCTTTTAGTGAATGTCTTTGTACTGATTTTGCATTTTCCTGTCCTGAGACATAGGTGTGGGTTCACCTTGAAACCATCTTCTTATTGACACAGGACAAAGGTATCTTGTTTACTTTCAGTGAAACTAATCTCTAACGGGGATAAGCTTTTTTTGTCCACATTGCCTTGTAATTAGCTTTAAATGTTCTCCCACTCACATCCTTTCCTCAAGTCTGTAGATGGATTTTAGAGGACATGCTTGGTTGTCATTCTTTTGGTGCAACTCACTTTGTTCTTTGAGATAGGGACTCACTGGCCTGGACCCACCAAACAAGCTAGACTGGCCAGTGAGATTCAGAGATCCACGTGTCTCCCTGATTTCGAAAACTAGAATTATAAATATGACCCATTGTTCTGATTCTGTGTATGTGTGTGTATACTCACTATATATACATATATATGATTATATACATACAAATATATATTTACATTTTTTCCATATGTTCTGGGGATCAAACTCAGGTTCTAAAGTTTCAAGGCAAGTACTTAGACTGAGCTAGTACCTTAAAATTCTTTCAATCTTATTGACACTTGTATTTACTGTTCTGAGTAACCATAAGGGAAAGCGTGTCTACTGTGCAATCAAATCAAAGCTGTGTCTCCTGTTGGTTCTCTCTATCTGTGCTATCTTTAGCTTTCTTTGTTCTGGTTATGAATTAAGATTATGGCTAAATCTCCATCAAGCTTTAGAGCCACAAATTGTTCAAATTATTTTTAGATTTATCTTCAGAAATTTTTACAGATTTAGAGAAAACATACTTTTATTTATGTAGGATGTATTTAGAGCCTTTTGTTGACAATGCTTACTATGATTCCTCTAGTAATATTTAGTGAGAGTACATTCATTGCTTCAAGCAACATGTATTCTACTTTTTTACCTCCCCTCAAAGAAGTATCAATACACTGGAATATACTTTCAAAAATATAGCTAAAATATATATATAATGGTTTCTTTTAAGACAAACTAGTAGAAAATTGGCTCTAATAAAATTAAAATTGAATGAACAAAATGGCAATACAGTTTTTAGTTATTTACTTTTTGATAGAAACTTTTCATGCATTCTTTGTTCTAATTATCTCGACTTTAATTCACAAAAAAGTAAATATTTGCATTGAATTTGGTAGCCAGGACTCCTGGCCTCACATATTCACCCGATTTCTCTTTTGCTTTGGAGTTTTGAAACTGCCTTCTCTGCTTCATCTTTCTGTAGTTTTCCAGGTACAGCTCACAAGTTACAGTGAGTTACAAACTCATATAGACCAGAAACTAAGTCATGAAAATAGGATGTATTTGAGTGGTGAGAGAGACCTGGACAGGTAAGTATATTTAAAATATTTTCCTTGCTTACTGGTAATTATGAGGACTGACAGAAAAGAGAGAAAGAGTATAGACGTTTTGTTTTCATCTTTCCACTTGCATTGGGCATTCTATCTTTTATATTTCTTTTCTTTTTTCTTTCTGTCTTTATTTTTACTTTTTATAATTTATTCATTTTATATCCCAATTGTAGCCACCTCCCTCTTCTCCTTCTGGGCTCACAATCCCTCTCTTCCCCAACCCCCCAACCCCACCTCCTTCCCCAAGTCCACTGAAAGGGGGAATCCTCCTCCCCTGCCATCTGACCCAAGCTTATCAAGTCTCATCAGCACTGCCTGGATCCTCTTCCTCTGTGGGCTGGCAAGGCTTTGTCACCAGGGGAAAGTGATCAAAGAACAGGTATCTGAGTTCATGTTTTATACAGCCCCTGCTTTGAAGAAGCCTAAGATGCTTTTTATTCAATTATCTGTCTAGAGATCTCAGCATGCTTACTCCTGAGATCTCAGTATGAAGGACAGAAACATGGTCTTGATTCATTGTGCTCTTTAATTGGTCCATGCAAAACAAAACTAATAGAAAAAAGATACGAGAATAAGTTTAGGTAATAAACATATAGAGACAAAATATTCCTTCAATGTAGATACTCATTAATGTTGATACTCAGTATCTACTTTGTATATGCTGACACAGGCATTTGACTTTATTTTAACTAGTAAGTAGACTTTTTAAAATGCTTTATTTTAGGACTATAATCTCTAAGGGAGTTTTCCCACCCTCCCCACCCCCTCGCCAATATTACGGGTAGTTCTATGAAAAAGCCAGCAACTTGGCATGGAGGAATGGCTTAGTCACTACAGTGCTTGCTACACAAGTGTTAGGACTTGAGTTCTAATCATAAGAACCCACACTGACAACAAAACCACAAATGCAGCGGACTCCAAGATGGCGGCCCCGGGAGGACACTGTGACTGAGGAGTAGGACAGCAGTGTTGGTGCAGCGACCAGGAGACTGAAATCTGGACCTAAAACACCAGTGTTTGTGATTGCCAGGTGAGAAGAATTCCTATGGTGAAGAAATCAAGTGGGAAAGTCCTAGAGACACCCAGTTAATCCCTGGAAAAATTCCTGGTGACCTGTTGCGCACAGCCCTGGTCTGAACATGCAGACTCCCTTGGTGCTGCCAGCTGCCCAGACCAGGACACACACAGTCTCCCAGCCAGGCTGAGGTACCCTAGAGACCATTCCAGTCCAGGTGCATCAGCTGCTGCGCACATCAGCTAACCCTGATCTGACTGTGCAGCCTCCCACCACCCCACCAGCTGCCATCTTTGACAGGGACTCAGAGTTCCCAGTCCAGACTGATACCAGTCCAGACCTGGGAGAAACGGTGGGCGCACATCTGCTAGCTGTGAGCAGAACACGCGCCTCCCACAGTGCCGGTGCAACCAGCCTCCACCCAGGACAAGGACACATAGTAACTGGTCAACACTAAGGTATTCCCTGATACCATCCCTGACTGGGGTGCACAGCCCCTAGCCGGAAGGAGGCGCCCACAGTGCCACCCACTGACCTCAGAGTCCAGCCTGTGGAACCTGCCAGAGAGTGAAGAACACTGGGAATCCAGGAAACCTGCGCAGGCGCTTGCCCACAGTCTTTGCTAAAGGTGCCAGCGTCCTCATCCCCTCCTGACCTTGCTCCCAAACCCCATAGCTCAACCTTATATACTCCCCTAGCACTCCACTTTAAGACACCTTTCCAGTGCGCACGAGCACACACACACACACACACACATACTCCCCCTCCCCAACAACGAAACTGCATCAGCGACTTTTCCTCCCATAGGGACAACTGAGGCAACTACACACACTATCAAACCACTGGAACTCCCTGACCTTCTTGAAGACTACTCCAGACATCAGAGACTAACAGTTCCAGTCTGAAGTTCAGCTTTAAGGAACAAAAAGCTCCTTGAGTATATATAAACAAATGCCCAGAGGTCGACATAAGAACTCACCCAACTAGAGGGATCCAAGATGGCTGCCCCAGGAGGACACTGTGTGTGAGGAGCAGGACAGTAGTGTAGGCACAGCGACTGGGAGACTGAGATCTCGGACCGAAAACACCAGCATTTGCAACTGCCAGGTGAGCAGAATTGTTACCATGGGGAAATCAAGTGGAAAAGTCCAAGAGACACCCAGCTATTCCCAGGAAAAACTCCGGCGGGTGACAGGCTGTGCACAGCCGCACTGGGTGCCAAAGCTGCCGTTTAGGTCTGGGTCACAAAGTACCGGGGACAGACTGAGTTTCACCCAGATACCATGGGCTACACCAGTCAGACTCACACCCCTAGGCGCACCCAGCCACCACCCCGGATTGGGACTCATACTATCAGGTCCAGACTGAGGTGCCCCCAAATACCATCTCAGACTGTGGTGCACAGCCCCTGACCCAGAAGGAGGTGCCAAGACTCCAGTCCAGAAAAGAGCCCTTAGCAGCAAGCCCAGGTCAGAGCACAGAGCCTCCTGACCAAAACAGCACCCCCAGCGGACATCTCAAACAGGGACACTCAGCCTTTGGCACAGAGTGAAGAGCAAAACCTCCAGAACAGAGGGGAGGCCAGCCTGTGGTGCTCACAGCTTCTAGCACAGAGCATGAAGCCAGGCACACAGATCACACAACAGAGTTCAACTGAGGCACAACACACACTATCAAACCACTAGAACTCCCTGATCTTCTTGAAGAATACTCCTGACACAAGATATTGACAGTTCCAGTCTGAAGTTCAGCCTTAAAGCACAAACAGCTCCTTGATTATATATAAACAAATGCCCAGAAATCAGCGAAAGAACTCACCCAACAATAATCAGGACACCATGGCCCCACCAGAAACACCCAAAGCAATAGAGATTTTAATTCAGCGGAGACACAGGAAAATTATATTAAAGCTATGATTATGCAGATATAAG
>JAQQSO010002407.1:0-14396 GCA_028658305.1 Pachyuromys duprasi | reverse complement strand
AAGACAACCAAGAAAGAAGACCTGGGGTAAAAGTATTGAGCCTCACTTAGAAAGACAAATGGGATGGAAATTGCATATAGGAGAAAACAAGTAGCAGGACAAGAGCCTACCACAGAGGGCCTCAGAAAGACTCTACCTTGCAGTGTGTCAAAGCAAATATTAAGACACATAACCAACCCTTTGGCAAAGTGCAGGGAGTCATATGAAAGAGGGGGGAGATAATATAACATGAAGAGGACAGGTGCTCTGCAAGGACCAAATAGATCAGGGCACAGGGGTCTTTTCTGAGACTGATACTTCAACCAAGGACCATGTATGGATATAACCTAGAACCTCTGCTTGAATGTAGCAAGTGGTAGTCAATATCCAAGTGGGTGCCCTAGTAAGGGGAACAGGGACTATTTCAGACATGAACTCAAGGGCTGGCTCTTTGGCACCTCCTCTGCTCCCTGAGGGAGGACTCAACTTGCTAGGCCACAGAAGAAGACATTGCAGTCATTCCTGAAGAGACCTGATAAGCTAGAGTTAGATGGAAGGGGAGCAGGTCCTCCCCTATGAGTGGACTTGGAAAGGGGCAGGGAGGAGATGAGGGAGAGATGGGGAGGGATAGGGAGGGAAAGCGGGAGGGGACTACAGCTGGGATACAAAGTACATAACCTTTGATTAATATAAAATAAAATGTTAATAAAAAATAAAATAAAATAAAAGTGAAAAAAAGAAAAGAAAAAAGAAAAGAGGACCTGGGATAAGATGATCAATCCTCACTTAGAAAGAGAAATGGGATATAGGAGAAAACAAGTTCCAGGATATGGGTCCTACCACAGAGGGCCTCTGAAAGACTCTACCTAGCAGAGTATCAAAGCAGAAACTGAGACTATAACCAAACCTTCGGCAGACAGCACGGGATCATATGAAAGAAAGGGAGTTAATATGATCTGGAGAGGATCAGAGTTCCATAAGGACCAAATATATCTGGGCATAGGGCTCCTATATGAGACTGTTTCTCCAATCAAGGACCGTGTATGGATATAACCTAGAACCTCTGCTTTCCTGTAGCCCATGGTAGCTCATTATCGAAGTGGGTACCCTAGTAAGGGGAACAGGAACTATTTCTGACATGAACTCAATGGCATGCTCTTTGACCTCCCCACCTTGCAAGGGCAGAACAGCCCTCCTAGGCCACAGAGGAGGACTTTGCAGCCAGTCCTGAAGATACCTGATAAACCAGGGTCAGAAGAAAGGGGAGGAGGTCCTCCCCTATCAGTGGACTTGGAAAGGGGCAGGGAGTAGATGACGGAGGGAGGATGGGATTGGGACGGAATGAGGGAGCAGGATTCACCTGTGATACAGAATTAATAAAATGTAACTAATAATAAAAATAAAATAAATATATATGATCAGAAAAAAACATAAACTAAGAGGCTGATGAGATGAGTCAGTGGTTAAGAGCAGGAGTTGATCATCCAATGGACCCAGATTAGATTCCTAGCACTCATAGGGTAACACACAGCCATCCACAATTCTCACACCTTCTTCTGTCCTCTGTCAGCTCTGAATGCATGTGGTGCACCAGCATACATGTAGACAAAACAGACATACACATGAAATAAAACAAAATACTCCTTAGTAATTTTAAGTGTGAATATAAGCACTTCAATGGGAAAATTGTAAATAAATCATTAAAAACACCATAACATAATGTTTCTAAATTAAAGCTAAAGTGGACTTTCTCAAGCGACCTTGCCTCAGTACTGTTCTTTTGCAGTCCTTTACACTTTGATACTGGAGTTTCTATTAACTCCAAATCTGTGGGGCTATCTCAGTGGTAGAATAAGCTTTTGAACCGGCTCATAGCCCAATTCCTTGAACAGTAATAAGCTTTCTTCTTAGAACTTACATTAACCATCTTTCTACCAGAGATGTGCCTTTCCACTTACAGAGTTGAAAAGCTCCAATAATGTTTTTAGGAGCTAAAACTCAGTTGAGAAGAAATGTATCATCAGGCGTTTGCTGCCTTGAAATTGCCCAGTTGGATACATGATTTCTAAGAAAATGTTTGAACTTAATTGCACATTTTTATCCCTCTTTGCGAGTAACGGTAGCAGGTTAATACTTCCACTTGAGAGCTAAATAAAAGGAAAATCTCTTTGAACTTGGCAAAGTACAGCAATTAATTTGCCCTGATAAAGCACATATCACGTGTACAGCTATGGTTAGGCTTAGACTGCAAAGAGGTAGTCATTCGTAGACTGTAGGGTGCTCATTAAACTCCCAGTAAAATTACATTTTCCCATCTGAATTAAAGTTCTACTTCATACCTTTAAATCCACTCTGAATTTTAAAGTTCCATTTAAAAGTCAACTCTTATATGGAACCTTCCATATTAGCCACAGCGGTTACTCAGTTTTGCTTCATGTACCTTCTTTCTGTATTACCTGTGTAGTTCCTAGAAGTGCCTTCTGTTGTTGCACTTTTGGGTGTGCTGGGCAGTTCCTCTTGAATACTTAACTGATTTTATAACTTTGCCAATTTTGTGGAGTTAAAATACAGCAATCAAATTATAGACTATTTCCTCATTGTTCATATCTGCATTTGGTAATGGTATTCTAGAATATACTTTTGAATAAAAGTTACAAGGAAAATGAAAACATTTGTTAGAATTGTATCCAAAGTTCATATCTTTTGGGATACAGGAATGAAAGAAACTTCAAAAAATATTTCTATTTTTAACTTAAAATTACATAATTTTCATCCCTCTCTTCCTCTAATCCTGCCCAAGTACCCTATCTTGATTTTTCTGAATATCATGGAATTTTTTTCTTACTTTATCTTAAGAAAAGGAATTTTTTTTCCAGGATTTGAGCCTACCTTTGCTCTTAGGAACAAAGAAAGATACAGTAAAACCCACACTAATCCAACCTATTTCTTGATTATATCTTTTAAATAAATATACCACATGCATATACATATAAAATATATAGAGAAAAACATTTCAAATACAAAAATAATAAATATGACTATTGACTATTAAAAATTCTGCATATAATTCTTTTTTTTTGAGGTAGAGCTCCAACAACTGTGTATTTTCCCTTCAAATTCTCTATTCCAGCAAAATCTTTCACACAATATAAACATTACAATGTGATTACACTCTATTTTCTACAAATGAATGATTACAATGAGACATGAACAAATATTTTACATATTACAGGTGAAAAACAAATTATTCCCAAGAACCCACAAATATTCATGTGTAAGTACAGTTTCAACAAAATTATAGAAAACTTTTCCCAACCTAAGAAAAGAGATGCCTATAAACATACAAGAAGATTACAGAATACTAAATAGCTTAGACAAGAAAATAAAAACCTCCAACCACATAATAATCAAAACACTAAATGTAAACAGAACAAAGAGAGAACATTAAAATTTGCAATGGAAAAAGCCAAGTAACATATAAAGGCAGACAAATCAGAATTACACCTGATTTCTCAACGGAGACTCTAAAAGCCAGAAGAACTTGAAGAGAAATCTTGCAACCTCTAACCGATTAAAGATGCCAATGCAGCATTCTATACCCAGCAAAATCTGCAATCAAAGTAGATGGGGAAAACAAGATACTCCATGACAAAACCAAATTTAAACACTATCTATCCACAAATCAGCCCTAAGAAGATACTAGAAGAAAAACTCCAACCAAGGTTGTTAACTGCACTCAAGGAAACACAAGGAAAAAATAACCACATATCAACAAAATCAAAAGAAAGGAAACACACAGATACACACACACACCACCACCATCACACTAACAGGAATTAACAATTATTGGCCATTAGGACCTCTCAATATCAAAGGACTCAAGTTTTCAATAAAAAGACACAGGCTAACAAAATGGATTGGAAAACAGGATCAATGATTCTTCTGCATAAAAGAAACACACCTCAGCAACAAAATAGACATAACCTCAAAGTAAAGGGCTGGAAAACGTTTTCCAAGCAAAGAGACACATGAAGAAAACTGGAATAGCATTTCTTTTCTTTTTTTCCCCTTTTAAAATTAATTTTTCATGTTTTATTATTTTATTTTACTATTTTATTTTTCATGAAGAATTATATATATATATATATATTTATTTTTTAATATTAGTTACAGTTTATTAACTTTATATCCCAGCTGTATCCCGCTCCCTTATTCCCACCCAATCCCACCCTCTCTCCCTCATCTTCTCCATGCCCCTTTCCAAGTCCACTGATAGGGGAGGTCCTCCTCCCCTTTCATCTGACCCTATTTTATCAGGTATCTTCAGGCTTGTTTGCGAAGTCCTCCTCTGTGGCCTAGCAGGAATCCTTCTCCCTCAGAGACGTGGGGGTGAGGGGGAAAGTCAGCCATGGAGTTCATGTCAGAAATAGTCCCTGTTCCCCTTACAGGAACCCATTTGGATACTGAACTACCATAGGCTATATCCAAGCAGGGGTTCTAGGTTATATCCATACATGACCCTTGGTTAGAGATACAGTCTCATAAAAGACCCTGTGACCAGATATATTTGGTTCTTGCGGAGCTCCTGTTCTCTCCATATCTTATTAACTCCCCCTTCTTTCATATATTTCCCTGTACTCTACCCAAGATTTGGTTATAAGTCTCAGCATCTGTTAGGTAGAGTCTTTCAGAGGCCTTCTGTGGTAGGCTCCTGTCCTCTTACATGTTTTCCCCTACTTCCCATGTCCATCCCATTTGTTTTTCTAAGTTAGGGATGATCATTTTACCCAGGGCCCTCTTTCTTGTTTATCTTCTTTAGGTGTACAGATTTTAGTATGTTTATCCTATGTTACAGGTCTAATATCCACTTATAAGTGAGTGTAGACAGTGTGTGTCTTTCTTTCTCACTCAGGATGATCTTTTCTTGATCCCACCATTTGCCTACAAATTTCATAATTTCCTCGTTTTTAATTGCTGAGTAGTATTCTATTGTGTAAATATACCACAATTTCTGTATCCATTCTTCCATTGAGGGACATCTAGATTGTTTCCAGGTTCTAGCTATTACGAATAAAGCTGCTATGAACATGGTTGAGCAAATGTCCTTGTTGTATACTGGAGCATCTTTTGGATATACGCCTAGGAATGGTATAGCTGGATCTTGAGGAAGCACTATTCCTAGTTGTCTGAGAAAGCGCCAGATTGATTCACATAGTGGTTGTACAAGTTTACATTCCCACTGTAAATGGAAGAAGGTTCCCCTTTCTCCACAACCTCTCCAGCATGTGTTGTCACTTGAGATTTTGATCTTAGCCATTCTAAAGGGTTTAAGGTAAAATCTCAGGGTCATTTTGATTTTCATCTCCCTGATGGCTAAGGACCTTGAGCATTTCTTTAATTGTTTCTCTGCCATTCTGTATCCCTTTACAGAGAGCTCTCTGTTTAGCTCTGTAGCCCATTTTTTAATTGGATTGTTTGATTTTTAACTTCTTGAGTTCTTTATAGATCCTTTATTAGACCTCTTTTAGATATAGGGTTGGTGAAGGTCCTTTCCCAGTCTGTAGGCCATCATTTTGTTCTGACAACAGTATGTTTTGCTTTACAGAAGCTTTTTAGTTTCATGAGGTCCCATTTATTGATTGTTTCTCTTAGAACCTGTGCTGTTGGTGTTCTGTTCAGGAAGTTGTCTCCTGTGCCAATGAGTTCAACACTCTTACCCACTTTTTCTAACTGATTTAGAGTATCTGGTTTTGTGTTGAGGTCTTTGATCCACTTGGACATTAGTTTTGTGCATGGTGATAAATATGGATCTATTTTCAGTTTTCTGCATGTAGACCTCAAATTGGACCAGCACCATTTGTTGAAGATGCTGTCTTTTTTCATTGAATGATTTTGGCTTCTTTGTCAAAAATCAAGTATCCATAAGTGTGTGATTTATTTCTGTGTATTCTATTAGTTCCTTTAATCCATCATTCTTTATCTATGCCAATACCATGTCGTTTTTATTACTGTTGCTCTGTAGTAGAGCTTGAAGTCAGGGATGGAGATACCTCCAGATGATTTGTTGCTGTACAAGATCTTTTTGGAAATTTTGTTTTTTTCCATATAAAGTTGAGAATTTTTCTTTCAATGTCTGATAAGAATTGTGTTGGTATTTTGATGGGAATTGCATTGAATCTGTAGATTGCTTTTGGCAAAATGGCCATTTTCACTATGCTAATCCTTAAAACCATGAACACGGGAGATCTTTCCATCTTCTGATATCATCTTCAATTACTTTCTTCAGAGACTTGAAGTTTTTTTTTTTTAAATCATGTTTTTCACTTGCTTCATTAGAGTCACCCCAAGGTACTTTATGTTATTAGTGGCTATTGTTAAGGATGTTGTTTCTCTAATTTCTTTCTCAACCCTTTTGTCTTTGGTATACAAGAGGGTTTTTTGTTGTTATTGTTTTGTTTTGTTTTGTTTTTTGTTTTTTCAGTTAATTTTGTATCCAACCATGTTGTTGAAAGTGTTTATCAGCTGAAGGAGTTCTCTGGTTGAATTTTTGGGGTCACTCATGCGTACTATGATATCATATGTGAACAGGGAAACTTTGACTTATTCCTTTCCAATTTGTATCCCTTGATCTCCTTTAGTTGTCTTATTACTCTAGCTAGGACGTCAAGTACTATATTGAAGAGATATGGAAAGAGTGGGTAGCCTTGCCTTGTCTGTGATTTCTTTGGGATTGATTTAAGTTTCTTTTCATTGAGTTTGATGTTGGCTATAGGCTTGCTGTATATTACCTTTACTAAGTTTAGGAAACTACACAAAGACCCATCCAAATAAAAAAGAGAGAGAGAACTTCAGACCTATCTCTTTTATGAACATTGCTGCAAAAATACTCAATTAAATCCTTGCAAAATGAATCCAAGAACACATAAAAGATATCATCCACCATGACCAAGTAGGCTTCATCCCAGGCATTTCTGTGCTTCAATACACAGAAATCCATCAATGTAATTCACCATATAAACAAACTGAAGGAAAAAAACACATTATCATCTCCTTAGATGCCAACAAAGCATTTGACAACATTCAACACCCATTCATGTTTAAAGTTTTGGAGAGATCAGCAATACAGGGCATGTATCTATGTATAAATCTATGTATATATTTTAATGTTTTGTTACCCACATCTGTTTGATTTGTTCAAATACATAATTAATAATGTGATAATGACAGCGAATAATAATACTTCCACCAGACTTTATGATTTAATTAATGACAAAGAACTCCTAAAGAGAGGACCCTTACCTCATATATCAGGTTGTAGGTTCCAAAGACTACATACCTTTGACCAACTTAATATGAAGAGAAGTAGGTATATTCTCACTTTCTTCCTAAGTTTGACCATCCAATAGAACAATCGTGAAATCTGGTAAGCACTACATTTAGTGATTATAGTTTTATTATAGTCAAAACAGAATAAAAGAGAAACCTAGAAATGAGAATCCTGGACTGAGGTTTCAGATGACTTTAAAATTAAATATTCCATTTCAGGTACCCATGACTCATAACTAATGACTCACTAACCAAGTAAGTCAATGTAGAGCAAAAGGCATGAGTATTGCTATCTAGGAAACCAACATTGATCATCATTTTAACAGAGATTTCAGTCAGGCTTTTTATGCCTATTTGATTGACATACTGCACTGGCCCTCATGATTGGACTCAGTCTCTACTCACTCTACATCTTCAAGATCAAGATGATCTCACATGGCTGACAGCCCTAACTTCTCACCACATAGTTCATTATTCTGATGTTTGCGATCCTCACTTTGAGTTGTTAGTATAACTAGAAGAGATCAAGGGGCCTACTCTAAGGAACAAGAGTAACCTGCCTATGTAGTTGTTTAAAAAATTAAATTATTCACCCTACCTTGACTGCAGCCCAACTCCTCTCCTCCAAGTACCTCCCACCCCTGTTCTCTTTTCTTCTTCTTCACAGAGAAGAGGAGGTCACCACTGAGTACCAACCCACTCTAGCACAAGGCAGCCCAGTTAGTGGAACCAGATCCAAATAGATGCTTCAGAGTCAGAGAGGGCCCCTGCTATAGTTGTTGGGGGATCCACATGAAGACCAAGCTGTGATTCTGCTACATACATGCAAGTAGCCAGGGACTAGTCCATCCATGCATGCTCTTTGGTTGGTGTTGGTATAACGTTCTTTTGAAATGTATACACCTTATCCTTGTTCATTCAGATACTGATTTCTTTCCCCACTATCTGGTTTCAGTCAGGACATTGCATTGTGATGTTTATTCTAAGCATCACCTGTCTCAAGTTTGTGTAAACATGCCACTATTTGCTCTCCAATTTGTCAATTAAAACCTGCCACAATGTTGAGCAATGGAGAGGATAGGGTGGGGCATCCTGGTTCAGAGAGAAAGAAGAGGAAGAAAGAAGGAGAGGAAGGAGTATGGGGGAGAAGAGGAGCAGAAGCTGGAGGGAGGGCTTGGTATGACTTGGAGAAATGAACCGGACTTAAGATATCACTAAAATCAAGTATAATGGATAAAATCTGAATGTTAGGTGGCTATGTGGGCTTGGAAGTTTAGGATGGAATAACTGTTGCCCAGCATTATGTTCTAGGTTAACTAAATAAATCCTAGTCTCTGTGTGGTGATTTGGTTATACAGCTGTTTAGGATTAACAGCTGCATTACTAAAAGATATATCAATAGTAAATATTAATGACTCAATACAACAGGTTGGTGATTCAGTCTTTGTGAGTTCCCATTGACCTAGGTTAGTTTATTCTTGTGGATTCTTGACCCATCCAGCTTCTTCAATCCTTCTCCACATTTTTTCACCAACTTCCCGAGCTCTGTTTATGTTTGTGTGTTGGTCTTTGCATCTGTATCCACCAGCTGCTAAGTGAAATTTCTCAGACTTGTACTAATTACTGTCTCTAAACATAGCAGAGTAATATTAATAATGTCAGAGACTGGTTCTTTGCCATGGGATGGGTCTTAAGTAGAGTCAGGATTTGTTGGCCATTTCCTTAATCTTTGCAACATCTTTGTTCCTACACATTTTCTTGGCACTACAAATTTTGGGTAGAAGCCTTATGAGTGTGTTGGTGTCCTTATTATCCCACTGAAAGTCCAACCTGACTGCAGGATGCTTTGTTTGTTTGTTTATTTATTTATTTATTTATTTATTTATTTATTTATTAACTTTGTATCCCAGATATAGTCCCCTCCCTCTTCTCCTCCCATGCCCCTCCCTGAGTGCACTGACAGGGAAGGTCCTCCTCCCCTTTCCTCTGACCTTAGCCTATCAGGTTTCATCTGGGCTGAATGCATTGTCTTCCTCTATGGCCAGGTGTTGATGCCCTTTCTCCACCCCCCCCCCCAGGTGGAGGTGATCAAAGAGCCAAACACTGAGTTCATGTCAGAGACAGCCCTTGTTCCCCTTACTAGTGTACCCATTTGGAGACTGAGCTGCCATGGGCTACATCTGAGCAGGGGTTATAGGCTATCTCCATGCATGGTCCTTGGTTGGACCATCAGTCTCTGCAAAACCCCTGGGTCCAGATATTTTGGTTCTGTTGTTCTCCTTGTGGAACTCCTGTCCCCTCCAGAGCTTTCTATCTCCCCTTTCTTTCATAAGATTGCCTGCACTCTGCTTAAAATTTGGCTATGAGTCTCTGCATCTGTTTCGACAATCTAGATGTCCCTCAACTGAGGAATGGATACAGAAATTGTGCTACATTTACACAATGGAATACTCCTCAGCTGTTAAAAACAAGGAAATCATGAAATTTGCAGGCAAATGGATGGAGCTAGAAAATATCTTCCTGAGTGAGGTAAACCCAGAAGCAGAAAGGCACACATGATATAAACTCACTTACAAGTGGATTTTAGACATATAATATAGGATAAACATACTAAAATCTGTACACCTAAAGAAGCTAAGCAAGAAGTAGGTCCATAGGGAAGTTACTAAATCCTCTTGCAGAAAGGCAAAAGGAAATAGACATTGGAAGAGGGAAAAAAACAGGGTACAGGACAGGAGCCTACCACAAAGGGACTCTGCAGGAGGCTCTTAAATTGAAGACAAACGTCAAAGAAGCTTAACAATCAAATATTTATATGGCCTGATTACATCTTCATCAAATTTGTTAGAATCTATTTGGTGACATTATCCTTGAATCAGAAAGCACCAATGAAAATCATAGTGTGTACTATTAAATTATCAGTATTTTCATTTAAATCTTGTAGTCCTGTGATAGTTTATATTGATTGTAATTATTTATTTGTTTGTTTGTCTTGTAATGATAAGATATTACTGTGTGCTTGAAGCTCACTATGAAGACCAAGCCGATCTTGAACTCACAGAAGTCACCTGCCTCTTCTTCCTTAATCCTGGGATTAAAGTGTGTACCTCTGTGTCTGATTGTTAATTTTGACAGCATATAGAGCATCTGGAAATAAACTTGTTTGCATATCTTTAGAGGATTATTCAGATCAGGTCAACTGAGATGGGAAGATGCACTCTCAGTGTGAGCTACACCACTAGAAGTTATGAGGTCCCATAGTGCATTAAAAAGAGAATGTAGAAAGCTCTCTAAGCACTCTCTGCTTCTCTGTATGGATGTAGCGTGATTAGCTCCCTCATAGGCCTGCTGTCATGATTGTCTTATCATGCTAGGATATATCCCCTAGAACTCTGAGCCAATATAAACCTGTTCTTCTTAAAAATTCTTTCATCACAGATTTTGTCCAAACAATGAGGTGAATATTAATATAGCATCTATAAATTAGCATGTAATTTTTACTTACCTTGGTACAAATATATTTGCTTCTAAAGTGAGGAAAAGACATTTGTGACTCTTGGTGGCTTTTTTTTTATTATTTAACTCATTGCAGCATGCCACTATATAACTACAGCATACACTTTAAGATACAATGTTCATATGTTGGTACTTTTCAATAATGTAACTTATGCAGGTACTTAATCAGCACATTTTAAGATTCACAAAAATATATGGATCTGCTTGCATTTTAACTCAGTCATTTTCTTTCCAACTAACAGCAATGATCCATCTGAATTTTAACCACCATACAAAAAGTCAATGTTTCAGATTCTGCTCTACAATAATAAAACTGGAAAGTAGCATCGGTAATAAGATCAAGCTTCTTTTCATGGAATATTAAAAACGAACTGCTAGCTTATAGTGCTAGTTACTGGAGCTCTAGTTTCAAGTCAATGAGTTTGTGTCCATCTTATACAGAAGTATTTTTCCCTATTAACTCTACTAGTTACATTCTTATCTACAGTGCATATTGTGAAGTATAGATTCCTGCAAGTGATTGCTGGAAGACTACATACTTTTGCGATAGGATATAAATAAGATTTTGGAAGAAAGCACAGCACAAGATAGGACATTGTTAGAACATTTCTGACTTTATATGAACTGTACAATTAAGTTGCTTTCCACATTTATGAACAATGCCTATTTTTAATACTCTTTAATTTCTTTGATTGTGGAATTATTTTACTGCATAAATTTATTTACTAAATTTCTAGACTGCATAATTTATTTACATTGCTTCTGAATTTCACATGATTGCTTTCTTCTTCATGTTAGGTTAATTTGATGTCAACATATATAGTCCTATTAACCTAGGGTCTAAAGGCACATTCAGATTTTGTTGCAAAGGTAGAATTTGTGTAGGATTAATTTTTAAATCCTATATATTTTGAGCTATGTATGTGTATTTTATCTTCCACAATGTGGCTTTTCTTCATATAAGGCCTTCTGAGTAAAGAATTAGGTCACCCGAGGAAGGAGGAAATCTGTCTTCAGATTGCTTTTCGACCTACACTGCGTCAGAACTCTTCCCTAGGTCTCCAGCCTCTCATGCCAACTCTGTATCTGCCAGATCCACAATCATATGAGCCATTTCTTAAAATAAATCTCTAAATGTATGCATTGGCACATCCTGTTGTTCCATTTCTCTGGAGAACTCTGTGTAGCACAGTGTCCATGGCAATGCCCTATCTCATTAGCAGTGCAGCTAGACAAATACTCAGAGGCAAGGACCAACTAAAACTGTGGCATGTGTAGAAGACAAACTTATGTACACAAAGGGTCAAATTTCTTTCTTACATAAAGAGACTCTCTATTCTTTTATTTTTTAATCTAAGGAGAATTGAAAATCAAAGCATATATTTTCTGCAGAATAAATTCCATTTAATATCAGTGAAGCATAAACACATGATGACAACTTGTATAGAAACATGTAAAAGCCTGTAGAGAAATAAGAACATTTTCTAAAATTGAATAAAAAAAATCTAGGAATCTTATAAATATAAGAAGCACAATTTTCTATCCTTGATCAGCTCCCTTGGATTATCTGAAACACCTCATTGTCTGCCAGCTGTCAGACATACTTTTAATTAGGCACTAATGGAGTAATATATGTGTGTAAACCATTTAAATCGTGTTCCAGTTTACAAGGACATCTGTGGGGTGGAAAGTGAGAATCCTTGATCTTTGCCAGACGTTACAAATTATAAAACTATAAAACATGAAACTCAGGTACTTAGAATGACTCAATTTAAAATGAGGGAGGGTGCTTTTAAGAAGGTTAAAAAGGACATTTTACTCTACTTAGTGGAAAATAAGTAATTTTTCCCTCTTTATTCTCTGAGGTTATATTTTATGCTGACATAATACCTTCATTTCATACACAAGTAAATGTCTCTAAATGTGCTCACATGCTTGAGAGTTAGATTTAAAACTCAACATAAAATATCAAAGGTATGATTAGATGTTTTGTTTATTATCAATATTATATTTTAATATGGATTTGTGCTTTCTGTTTGTAGCATTGCATATTTTTGTTGACTTAGTAAATCTGTTTTATGAATATTGGTTTGCCTTATATTTTCATTACCTCACATTTTGGTGTTTATTGTTCAATTCACTATAAGATTTCATAATTAATTTTTGAAAACTTATTGACTTTGTTTTGAAAGATGGCAGAAACACTGGCTGCAACATTTCATACATTTTGTACATGTATGTCAATGAATGTAGAGCATATCAAAGATACAGTTAAATTGCATTTTATATTTATTTCATTCCCTGTCAGTATAATATACTGATTTTTAAAGTGATTATTCTTTCTTAACCAAAGAAATCCTCCAAAATGAAACACAAAACAAAAAACAGAAGAGAAAGAAAGAAAAAATGAATGAGTGAATGAAAAGAAAACCACTAGAACTTAGCTTAACGTATTACCAAGGAGTATTTGATTTTCACAAAGCAAAACTCTTAAGAAAACTTCAGTAAGATAAATAAGCATTGTTTTCTGAAAACTTTAAAATATTAATATGTACATTTATGTATTGTGGAATACCTATCATGACCAAGAAAGACGTGTTCTGCATAGTATGGCAACCCACAATGTGAATAATTTGTTGCCCACAGTGGCAGACATTCTCTTGCAGCCTGCATGTGCCTATAATCTCCCAGCACTTCAGTTCTCTAAAGACATATATACTAATACCAGAGTGTGCGTTTTGTATTCTAACATCATTTGCATTTCATTCTACGTTTTAATATGATGTGTCTTATGAAGCTAGATCATTTCACAATAGATGAAATATCAGTCCACAAAATATTCACAGTTTATTATCCACAATTAATATGTTGCCTGGCACATATAGCACACATGCACATGCATGCACATTCACTTACCTGATACATGCACAGGTATCTATTTTGTGTTTGTGAAAATATCATGAAGTCTTTGATCCACTTGGACTTTAGCTTTGTGCAAGGTGCTAAATATGGATCTATTTTCATTTTTCTGCATACAGATGTCCAGTTGGACCAGCACCATTTGTTGAAGATGCTGTCTTTTTACCACTGAATGGTTTTGGCTTCTTTGTCAAAAATCAAGTTTCCATAGGTGTGTGGTTACATTTCTGGGTCTTCTACTTGGTTCCATTGATCCACTATTCTGTTTCTATGCCAATATCATGCAGTTTTTATTACTATTGATCTGTAGTACAGCTTGAGGTCAGGGATGGAGATACCTCCAGATGATCTGTTGTTGTAGAGGATTGTTTTGGAGATTCTGGGTTTTTTGTTTCACCATATGAAGTTGAGTATTTTTCTTTCAAGGTCTATGAAGAATTGTGAAGGTATTTTGATGGGGATTGCATTGAATCTGTAGATTGCTTTTGGCAATATGGTCATTTTCACTATGTTAATCCTACCAATCCATGAGCATGGGAGGTCTTTCCACCTTCTTGAAAGATCTTCTTCAATTTCTTTCTTCAGAGATTTGAAATTTTTTTCATATAGGTCTTTCACTTGCTTGGTTAGAGTCACCCCAAGGTACTTTATGTTAT
>JAQQSO010002405.1:0-14397 GCA_028658305.1 Pachyuromys duprasi | reverse complement strand
ATAAGGGAAATTGGTCTGAAATTCTCTTTCTTTGTTGGGTCTTTTTGTGGTTTAGGTAGGTATCAGGGTGACTATGACCTCAAAGAATGAGTTTGGCAATGGGTCTTCTATTTCCATTTTGTGGAATAGTTTGAGGACTATTCTGTGTTGAAACCATCTGGCCCTGGGCTTGGTGGAGGAGGGGAGAGGACAGAGATCTTTAATGACTGCTTCTATTTAGTTATAGGTTATAGATCTATTTATATGATATACCTGATCTTGATTTAATTTTGGTTCTTGCTAGAACCAGATAGCTCCACTAACTGGACAGATGCCACTAACTCTGGCAGAAAGAGACCAGAGTACTCCGAGGGGTTCTTAGCTATCAATTGTCTCATCACCTCATTCTCTTCATGGACTAAAATGCCCTGAAACCTGAGTGACTCTCTATGACATACCTCCTGAGAAAATATCTGCCTTTTCTGGAAAAAGAGGGAATCATTCAATGCTTTGTCAGCTCTCCTGCTGTCTCAGTGTAACATTTATAAAAACGCGTCACCACAATCCTACCTCAGAGTAAGCTAACGCAGGAGCCATGCCAGGTCAAGGTGAGAGCGGCCTGCGAGCTGGTTAGGGGTCAGCCTGGAACGAACAGCTACCAAACAAGACCTGTCTCCAACAAAAACAAAGGAATAAACAAAAGTGAAACAATAAAACTCGAATGCATGCAGGAAAATAACAAATAATTGAATGGAGATACAGCTCAGTTCAGAAATACAAAATAAGTTCAGAGCCCTCTAGAAAATTAAAATTAATATGTAAAATAAATTACTAAATTAAAAAATATCTAAATATTAGTTATACAAATAAAACAATAGAAATTCTACAACTAAAAGTATAAGAAACGTAGACTAACAGATACACAAATGAGATTCAGCTGGCACTCGGGTCCGGCGTCATATACTGAATGCTATTTAAATAATGTCAGCAGATTTTATGTGTATGTCATTTATGTTTCAGAAGCAAGATGAAAGTGCGGCTATAATGAATACATAATTTTGAAAAACAATGAAATCTTCAAGATTCAGATTTATAAACCACCAGGAAGCAGTCAGTAAAAAACAAAAGCAGATGCCAGTATAGAAAAAGGGAACTGAGAGATCACACTAACATCTAGGGATGTAACTTTATAATCGAGAACAAGTTGGAAAGTACAACTATTGATGCAAATAAAGGTAAATTTTAAACCCACAAAGAGATGTATGAGAGGGCGCTTTCAATAGAATGCCAACAGGAACAACAGGTGTCATCAGGACCAATTTTTTTTTATGATGAAGAAAAAAAACATTAATGGGAATTTATTTTAATTAATGAGAAAAAAAGGAAAAAAGGAAGAGATGTAAATAGGCATTTGAAGAACAATGAAAACAGTCTCACTGAAGGTGATCTTCAGAAAGAGCAGACAGTTCAACCTGGAACCCTTCCCAGAACAACAGAAACAGCCTCAACATGAGGGTTTTTTGAGTGAAAACAACTACTTAAAACAAAAATAATATCAACATTACATACACATGACATGTATACCAGGAATTGAATCATTTACATTAAGTGATTAGAGATGCTCTAAAAACAAAATGGTGATGATGCCAGTCTATGGTAAGCTTTCATAAATAATAGTGCATTTGTAATATGGTCCAGGAAAAGAGCTGCCAAAAGAATGGCACAGGTTAATACAATCAGTCCTAACAAAGCGATAGAAAAAGTGGAATAACAACAAAACACCGTCAGCAACTAAAAATGCAGTGAAACAGAAAAGGAATTATGTGAAAATACAGCCATTAAATCCAAGACATTTCAGTAATTCAATTAAGGAAAACAGCTGAAAATGTCTATAGACAAAACATAAGGATTTGTTCAATGGACATTAAAATACAGAAAATAAAGTAAACAAACGTCATCAACAACTGCAACCCCCTTCCACTCTTCATGGTGATACTGGATGATTGGCAGGCAATCACTGAAAGAAAGCTGAGCTGCTGTGTGTCCTTGCACCGGGTTTTCTATGACAGGAAACACAAGATAAAATGAAGGTCATTTAATCACAAAAAACCAAAGCAAACAAACAAACAAAAAACCCCAAAACTGCAAGTTCTTATAAAAATATAAGAAGTCAGAAATTGTAAATAAATTCAGCTGCAACACCCATAAAGCAAAAGTTACATATGGGAAAGAAACTGAATAGCATAGTGAGAAATTAACATCTTTATAAAACTACATGTATCATTGATAATGTGGGTTTTAAGATGTGATTATGAAACAGGAACAATCGGCCAACATAAAAATTCTCTCCAAGTGGTAGAGATCACAATATATTTCTGAGACGGAGGGTTTTCTGTGCCACAGTGTAAAGCTAACTAAATCCCAAGATTAAGAAATACAGGTTACATTCTCTGAATATTAAAAAATCCACAGGGAAATCAATGAAAAGCAATGGGAATTTAAGTGTTTGGAAATTCAGCAAGTAAAAGAGAGAAAAAGTGACTATGTAAACAATCTGAACTAAATAAGCAAATGTTATAAAACTTGTCATATTTTTATGAACATAAACATGATAAAGATTAAAAATATAATGGATTTTTAGCACTTCTGTTTCTATTAAGTTCAACATGAATATGTTTATTCGTGAGCGAGGCTGAAAACATCTGCCCTTAAACTTAAGATGAGAATGGTAAAACAACAGGGCCTGGCTGGACAGCTCAGTAGTTAGGAGAGATCAATGCTCCTGCTGGGGACTTGGATTCAGTTCTCAGCGCCTTCATGGTGGCTCATGACTACCTGCAACTCCAGCTCCAGGGCTTCAGATCGTCTAGGACCTCTGCGGGTCCTGTATATCTATGGTGCACAGTCATATGTACTCAGGCAAACATATACACACATAAAATTAAATTAAAATACCCATAGTTAGGAGGTAACTTTGAACCCAGTTTTAATGACACAGGCTTCTAATCCTTGAAAGGCTGAGACTAGGGGACTACAGTCAGGATTACACGGTGTCTGCAGTAACATGGACTTCCTTCCCACCTCTGGGGGAGGACCAAGGGCAATTAGAGATTACCTACAATAGTTGTTCGACAATCCCGTCTAACAACTTAAAATAGGACATTTTATGCATAGTGTTGGGAGTTTGTTAGACTTACATATATTATAGAATTTTTTGTAAATAGTTAATAGTATAATTTTTGTGACTATTTAAAACAGCCTTACTATTATTTTATGTGTATCCCTCCTTCTGTATTTATCTCCTTCACGACTCCCTAATTAAAGCTTCTCTTTTTCTTAAATTTCCCTTCAAATCACTTGAACTCTGTTATTTCCCTCTCCCTTCCCCCTTCTTGCCATAATCATCTCTTTTTACTTTACTGGTTTCTGCAATTACTGCAGAGTACGTACTTATATTTGAAGATGTAGAGCTAGGAACCTCAAATGAGAAATTTGTGTTTCTGAATCTAGGTTGCTTCACTGACTATGATCTTTTCTAATTCCATCCATTTACTCACAAATTTCATTATTTCATTTTTCTTTTACAGCTGAGTAGTACTGAGTAGTATTCCACATCATAAATGTTCCACATTTTCATTATCAATTAATTGGTTGAAAGACCCCTAGGCTGCTTGCATTTCCTAGCTATTGTGAAGAGAACAGCATTGGACTTGGCTGAGAAGTGTCTTTGGAATGGGATATCAGGGCCTTAGGACACATAGTGAGTAAGATCAGTGCAGCTGGGTTATACTGTACACTTATTATTTGCATGTCATTTACCAGATGTATAGTAAATATGCTTATTGTACTGTATGCATATGTGTTTGAGGATGTACCTCACTGATTTCCGTAGTGGCTGAACTGGTTTGCAATCCCAATAGTGAACAAGGGTTCCCCTTCTCAACATCCTCTTGAGCACTTGTCAGTTGTTTTATTTGACTTTGCCATTCTTACTGGTATGAAGTTGTTGTGATTTGCATCTTTCTAATTGCTAGAGACAATGAGGTGTCTGAGATATTATTTAGCCATCTCTATTTCTTCTTTTGAGAACTTTCTGCTTAGGTCCGTAGCCCATTTTTGAAAGGGATGGCGTTGTTTGATTGATTGATTGATTATTTGCCTTTGGAGTTCTTTATATATTCTCGATATTAGTTCTTGTCATATGGATGGATAGCTGGCAAAGATTCTCTCCCATTCTGTGGATTTCCTCTTCAACTGATTGATTATTTCTTTAGCTATGCAGAAGATTTTCAGTTATATAAACTCCCACTTGCTAATTGCAATAGTGGCATACATACGTTGGTTGTAACCAACATTTCTCTAATTGGATTTCAGGCCTGCTCCACAAGAGTGAAATCATGTCTGGTGCTGGAAACCTAGATGGCTATCCCAAAATAGTGAAGTCATAGATTTTTGAAGGAGAAGTCAGGGAACTTGCAGTAGAATCAACAATAGCTACTTAACCAGGCTGTTCTAATCTTTACATTCTAAATATATATGCTCGTATCCAGAGATAAATGTAACTTGAACCCTTTATCAAAGAAGTTTCTCTTTGCCACAGACAGAAGAACATTATAAATATCAAAACACAGAGTTGTAGCGCTTAGTTTCAACTGATTCATCTACAGCAAAAACTTGAGCCTAAGGCTCAGGAATGGGAGTGAAGATATAGGAGTTACAGAAAAAGAGCTGTGAGAATGTGTCTTCTAAGATGTCAGAGAAGCTACACCAATGATCTTTCATCAGCATGGCTGCCAAGCTTTACTGTAACAAAGACAATGCCAGTAAGCAAGCTAACACAGAAGAGAGCAAACTCAGAGACTTCAGTCACTGTGAAAGAACTGCAGGAAACTATGAAGGCTGAGGTTAATAGTTTTTCCCAGAGAAGAACACACCAATTTGTTTTCCAATGATAATGGTCAGCCCTAAATATACAGACACAGTAGCTTCTTAAAACATTAGAAATATATATATATATGTATATATATATATATACATATATATATCAATTAAAGAAAAGGAGACCATGCACTTGAAAGAGAGCATGGGGAAAGAATACATGGGAGGCTTTGGAAGGAGGAAATGGAAGGAGAAAATTATAATCATATTATACTCTCAAAAAGGTTTTAAAAACAATTTGAAAATAACTTAATAGTAATATTCAATAATATTATATAAGCAATCTTTAGTATCTACAAAAAACTGCTAAGTGCTTATACTAAAACACAGTTTAGTACATGTTGCAGTTGAAGAATTAGTGCTCAGTGTGGTGATGTCAGAATCCACAAGAGGAGGAAAACTTGCTTTATTCTCCCTAAACAGTTTTACACAGTGGCTATGAACTTGCACACCCCTTCAATACTTGAATTCCCAAATATTCCTTTCCTTTGGAATCCTATTTTCTCTGTCTATCCACTGCTTCTTAACACTTTATTTAGGTAGATGAGATATGGCATTACAGCAAATACCATATACTAAGCCTGTATGATAACTGGCATAGTGAAGTGTTCTTATAAAAATGAGATGTTATAATTCTAGGGAACTCTAGAGCAATGGGTAGAGATAATTTAAATATAACTGTTACAAGACAGGAAAGAAGTGTCTTTATTGAATAATCAGAATCAATAAGATTCCAATAAGGCTCCAGTATATCTGTTTGTATAGCATAATTAGAATGAGGAGTTATATTAGTTAAGTAGTTTTTGGCCCAGGGCATGATACAGATTTCACATTTAATCTTCAAATTAATAGAGCAAAGAATCTGAAGGGAGATATATCTCAGTACTTAAGAACAACCACTGTCATTTTAGAAGTCTGCAGCACCCATGTATGGCAACTTAAACAAGATGTAATTCCAGCTCCAGGAGCCCTAGCATCCTTGCCCTCTATGGGCACCCACATCTATACATACAACTGCACATGTAGACACATGCAAATAGAATTATTTAAAAAACCTCAATAAAAGAATCAGATCAAACATTCTTTAAACGAGAAAACTCAGACATGGAATGGTGAATTACGCATGATTCCTCAGTGAATGTGAGCAAAATGTGGGATTTGCTTTTTGATTTACACAACCTCCATCCAAAAAAGATATTATATTTAACCCAAGACAGAGACTGTGATGGAGTTACTGTCCTACCAAGCAGATGTGAAGCAACTATTTGTAGCTATGGTGACATTAATAGAAAATAGGTATACTTAAAGGAAAATGAGTGCTTGTTTTCATCAAACTGAAAGCTTTTTGATTGCCCTATAGGCCAAGAACAAAATATAAAAATATTATGTATCAGCTAGTATATTCAACTTTTCTGTGTTGTTTAGGCTCTGAGCAGTCTAAACCTTTGCAGACTCTAGAAACACTGCTCAAAGCTTAGAGATTGTCAAGTGAAAGGCCTGGAAGAGTTCCTTTCAAATGCAAGCCAACCAGAATTCACCACCCAGCTCTCTACCCATACTAGCATCCAAGACTTTGGGCTGATTTCAATGTCTCCTTAAAACAGAAGCACCTGGTGGTGAAATTACACTAGCCAGTCCTCTGCCTGCTCACTCAGCATTGGCAAGTCCATCACAAAGAAGGTTCACAGAACCCTTCCTGCAGGTGTCCCTTCACTCCAGGCCTCTTTCCCCCCTCTCTCCGAGTTATGTGGCTTGCTCTCCGGAGCTGTGAAAAATCTGTGTATTGAATGACAGTTGCCTCCAAATCTGTTGGCTTTGGCATATGCAAACAATAATAAAAACCTTTATTTTCAGGCATCTGTCTTGGAAATCTCACATATCATTTTATCTTTCCCTCCTAATGTCTAATAAAGTTTAATAAATGTTAAATTGAGGACGGTGGGTAATAATAACATCTATTGTTTTCTTTTTCTTTTTTGCCTATAGAAATAAAACGAAAGGTATAAATTGACCATCATACATACATGGAATTTAGATTTTTGTCTTCTCAGATACCAACAGACATGATAAAAATTAAATATATTATGAGAAAGAAAAATTACTCTAATGTTAATTTTAAGTTTACTGGGCATTTAAAATTATTTATTGCATCCATTCAATTGGTAATTGTATTGTCTTGTTTTTGGTACAATTGCAATCATTATGATACATAGTATTGTATGAAGAACAACAACTTGCCTTTATGCAAATTATCTTTTTACTCAGTTTCTTAGAGAAAGACTATTTAGGGTTCTGAAATTTTCTAACACAAAATGTTTCCTTCAAAATTCTTGTAAAAGGCAAAAGAAAAGATGTTTAAAATATTAGAATATGTTTTATTTTATATCCCTAAGATTTTTAGATGTTCTCATGAGGGCAGGGCTTGATGTATTTTTTTAAATATCAGTTCATTACTGATTTTAATCTGACATATTAGTAGGAGGTATAATCTGGCCTTTCTGTTTTGAATAAGGCTATGATTTCTATTGTTTCACCAAAACTAATCAAAAACAATAATACCTTCTCTGGCACGTTACCTAAGTTGTTTTGGATGTATCTTCATAATCTTAGAAAAAAATATTCAGTATGCTACTGGGATAGAAAGG
This sequence comes from Pachyuromys duprasi, assembly GCA_028658305.1. Lineage (NCBI taxonomy): Eukaryota > Metazoa > Chordata > Mammalia > Rodentia > Muridae > Pachyuromys > Pachyuromys duprasi. The sequence goes on along the minus strand of JAQQSO010002405.1, from coordinate 6,835 downwards.
AAGTTTTAGAAAATAAACAATATCCAAGTACATTTGTACAAATTTCTTCAAAGTGCTTGTGGCAAAGCTGCACTTGTTCGCTTGAAGATCTACCACTCCTGTCCCCCTTCAGTATTAGCTTTGAAAATTCAAAAAGCTCTGTTCAATGATTCTGTATTGGCAAGCTTCCAAAGGAAAGCAATGTTTCACTTCTAAATACCCATGACATAACTCTGTCTGATAGGAAGACCTGCAAATCTTTGTTTCATCCAGCAAGTCTGTGTTCTGTGCTTTCCAGACAAAAATTTGTAATTCATATTTCCTTAGGCCAGAATTTTGAAATGAATGCCCAAAAGGGATGTTATTTGTATAAGAGGTTCTTGCAAATATGCCGTCAATTCTCCTTTGAGTACAGCTCTTCTGTCTTAGACCAGACTCTTTGTCAGAGGGGACCTTGTCACTTGTCCTGGTAGTTAAAATGTAGAAACAATCTCTCCTTGGACTGAGTCTTCACATTTTGAAAAATTGCCACAGCAAATCCCCAGCCTGCCAAGTTGGCAGATCCTCAGCTTGAAGTTGGAGGCTAGCCAGGCATCAATGGCACATTCCAAACCCCTGAGTCAGCATGCAGGTCTGCCATTCTCTGTCTCCTGTGCAAGAAAGCATGCCACTATCTTCCTGAGCCAAACCCTGAACTTGATTGTGAAACCCAGACAACTTTCACATTGTGGTTCCATAACCTAGACTAGGGAATACAGGAAATGTGTAAATTTAATCAGTTCTGATATGGGAGAACTCCTTAAGTTTGGTGCATTGAACCCCTCTCTTTTTCCAGAAACTGAGCTAGAAATCTGAATAATTTTTTGGCTTGAGTTGTAAAATACAGGTCCTGACCCCTTGTCGTCATTAAAGATCCCATGGGCTCTTTTCAAAGGACTAAGGGGGATTAACCTTTCTGTTCTGGCTAAATTCCTAATTGGATAATTACATTCTGCCTCCCTAAATTATAACTGTAGCTCCAATTGGATATGGAATTTTCACTTCCTGTCATAAAAGGTTGTGGGGTGTTAGGACATTTCACCCAGGGGTGATGCCAATTAAGTCGTTAGTGGGGTGAAATCTGTATAAGGTTTGTCTTTCTTTTCACAATCCCTTTCCCGACCTCCTTATTTGGAGTTTAAAATGTGTGGAAATCATTCAATCATTCATAATGAAAGAGATGTCATAAGTTAGCAACACTGATTATTGTCACATTATTTCTAAGAATACAATAAAAGCAGTCAATAATTGATAAGCATTTGCAGGAACATTATTATCCGAAAGAACAAAAGCATTGCTTGAAATGCTGCTGTCCAAACTGGTGAGGAAAGAGTTCCCGAAGCAAGTTCACACACTGCATTTTTTGTGAGGGAAGGCTGCAGCAGCTTTCTGTGGCTGCTCAGAGCCTTTGTGGGTTGTTGGCTCAGCATTCACTGCAACATTTAGGCCCAGGGCCAGGGCCAAGGGGAGCCAGCATCTCTCCTGCATACGGATGCAGGCATTAAGCGCATTAATGGTGGGTAGATTACACACGCTCTTGGTTTAGAAGGTAAAGGTCACACATCAGTCTCTTCAGCTGTATTTATCCACACTGAAATCATTGCCCACAGAATCACCTTTGAACCTCAAAAGTCACACAGCCAGCAATGCCCCATGCTTACCCAGAGGTGAGAAAAAAATTAATAGTCAACTTGGGCTCCTTATTTATTTATAATTTTTGTGGTTAAATCAGTCAAAAGAGCTTTTGAAGAGCAACTGCATTCATATGTATTCTTTGAAATAGGTTGTTGCACTAAGAGATGCTAGAGTGGATTTTATGGTTCTATCACAGGTCATGTGAAGTAATTCTTTAGAAACAGCTGTGTAAAGGTTATATAAGTAAAAAAAAATCCTTGCTCCAACTCTTACACAGGTGCCTTGCATAAAAGATGAAGTGTGAGTTCTAGTCCATGAGAGTAATAAAGGAATGGTGTAAAAAGAAATCCAACAGCCAAGAGGAGACACCATGTGAACCCAACAGAAGATAAAGACTACCTTCCTCTCCATACTCCCAGGAATATGGAGTAGCAATCCACCCTTTACTGTGGCACAGAAATAAACAACCTAGTTTTAAATAAGTACAATGTCTCAATATTTGCAACATATATTTAAAAAGTGGGCTTCATTGTTATCACATTCTATTTTGTGCTGATTTCTTGGCAAAATATAAAGATTAATGTTAAACTATGAAGTAGCCATTAGATTAATTACACTCATCTCACTGAAGCAAATGGTAGCTTGTGGCCTATGAACTTTGGTATCTATCAGTCCTAGCATGGCTGTGTATCTTCGCTATCATTTTTTTCCCTACGCCTTCTCTCACAAGGAAATTTCTCCTGGGGTGGAAAGTCTTTGCCCCTCACAGTGTTTATTTAATACTTGTCATAGAGTACTGAAGAGGCAGTAGTATGGCAGTGGTGGTAAGAACTCTATTATTTTATTTTTTTATTCATTCCTCCTCCCCTCCCAATACAACCCTCCCATTTACCACCCTCTCCTATTCCTCAGAAAAGGAGAGCTCCCTTCCCATCCACCCTGGCTCATCAAGTTGCATGAAAACTGAGTATGTCTTCTTTCCCTGTGGTCTGGAAAAGCAGTCCCACCAAGGCAAAGTGATTAAAAGGCTGGCAAGTGAGTCTGTGTCAGATGCAGTTCCCACTTCCCTTACTAGAGGACCCACATGAAGCCAAATCTGCGCATGTACTACATCTTTATAGGGGGCCTAGGTCCAGTTCATGCATGGTTCTTGGTTGATGCTTCAGTCTGAGCAATCCCCTCTAGGCCCTGGTTAGTTGTCTCTGTTGTTTTTCTTGTGGAGCTCCTATTCTCTCTCTCCCGGGTCCTTTTCTCTTTCCTCCCACTTTTTCCACAAAACTCCCTAAGAATCTCCCAATGTTTGGCTGTGAGTCTCTGCATCTGTTTTGAGGTGCTGCTGGGTAGAGTCATGGGACCACTCTGACAGGCTCCTGTCTGTAACCTTAACAGACTGTCATTCATAGTATCAGTATTGGCACACTCTCATGCAGTGGATCTATGGTTGGGCCAGGTATTAGTTGGGAATTCTCTCAATCTCTGATCTATCTTTATCCAAGACCATTTCATAGGCAGGGCAATTGCATAAGTTGTTTGTAGAGAGGTCCCTGCCTACACCAATGAGTGCAGAATTCCCACCTAAATGAATATGGCTCATTATACCATTTAATAGTAAACCATGCTGCATATCTTATTGTGCTGTTTTATCAATCATAAACTGTATTATAGCAGCATATAATTGAATTATTAGGGAAATTATTGGTAAAGTTTTTGCATTATGAAGCCTACCTAGTTTCTCACACACAGACACATACACAAATAAGCATACACAGCCAAACATATCTCTGTAAGATTTAGTAGTCATGCAAATAATGAGTCAATCTTCCAAATAAAATTTAGTTACTCACTTATATCATTGTTATTAACTCTAAAAATTGGAAATAGTTTGAGAACAAAATGGAAAGCAGTACGTATTTCTCCTTCTATTCTAGGATACTAGAGTTTCAAGGTTTGCTAACTTCACAGTTACCCAGTAGAACTGACTGACAGGCTTCATTGTGAAGAATACCATGCCAACTACTAGGCAATGATCTGTTAGCCAGTAATGCACTTGAGTTGAACACTGAGTGTTTAAGCTTACTTACCTCTTCCAAATTGCTCCCCTGGGTGTCCCAATTTACTGCCAGATCATTGAGTCTGTACAGACTGGCTCAGGGGTTCAGTGTCATATTTGTTCCTCAACTCACACACACACACACATCTGTACATACACAAAGATCCACATTATTGAGGGTATGCAGAGGTGTGACAAACACATTTTTATAGAGCAATGTTATGCTAGTATTACCAAATTGTAGCAATAACTAAAATGTCTGCAGCATCAAGTTGTAAAAATCATGTATATAAAACATCTTGAGTATAATCATCTTTAACCAATAATGCAACACTAGCTGAAAAAATACATTCCTGTCTGTACCGGAGGCTGAGAAAATTAAAATGTGTGCAGAGGACCGGTGATAGTTCTTTCACTGTGCTGTGTTCTGTATGTATGCTAATGAAGCAAAACCCAGAATTAGGACATAAGTGCATTTTACCTTGATTGACCTGTTGTGAAAGCAGAGGACAAAGTGACAGCAAAGAGAACTGACAAAGTACCACCTGCTACAGTGCCTGGCTTTACCATACACTGAAGGCACCAGGTGACGTGAATAATTAGGAATTTCTGGCATTCCAATAAGTCTGGCATGTAGACTTATTGGTTTTAAATTGATATTTTGTTTCAGAGCCCTTGATCTTAAAAGAGAATGAACACAATGGAAACCTCTGTCATGGTACATAACATTATGTCTTAGGATCTACTAGAAAAATAATTGTCATCTCTACTTATATCTATCAAATAAAAGCTGAGTATCCCTCATCCACAATGCTTAACGCCATAAAATTTGCAGAATGTAGGTATTCTAAAATGGTTAAATGATTAAATCACTGCAGTTTAAGATGTTCTGAAACTTAAGGCTATTTTGAGTGTCAGGTTCTTAATGGTCACAATGCCTTCAAACAATTTAATTTCCAGAGGAGGATAGTCAGTTTGTCTAAATAACTTATTTTTAAAAAAATAACACTTAGAGACCTGATACTAAGAAGGCAGAGGAAGGACCTTTGAGTTCTTACATGTGAGTTCCAGGCTAGCCAGTGCTACAGAATGAGATATCTTAAAACAAACAAGTTACCACAGGCTGCTAAATCACTGTATTTAAGTGATTCTTTGACAAAATGTTGAGATCTATGGGTAAGGCCCTTAAACCGAAGAAGGGAGATCAACAAAGCTAAATCACCATGTAACTGTGATGAAACGTGCTGCTTTTGCTTCTCGTTATGTAACTGATAGAGATGACCTAAAGGCTGAAGCTGTGCAATGCTGCCCTGGCGGATACAGCAATGTGTGGCAGCAAGTGCCTTCCACTGCTCCTGGGTCCCCACCTGCTTCCTTTGCTTTCCTGCCTTGTATCCTCGTCAGGCAAGTGGGTGTAAGCACATTTAAATTTAAAAATGGAAATTTAAAATTATTCTGCCTAGCTGTAAAATGGATTTATTTCTTCTCTGTCTTATAAAGACATGCTTTCTCATCTGTTCTCTTGGTATTTATAAACCTTACCTGAGCAAAATCACAAACATAAAAGAAAACCGACTCTCTTCTTCTGACCATTCTAAAGGTCTCTCTGAAAAAAAAAAAGAAAAGAAAAGAAAAAGAAAAAAACACACCCTTTCCAAAACCTAATCTAAAAGCAGGCGCTATTTGCTGACGAGAAGGTAAAGGGAACAAAGATTTGAATGCAGAATGAGTGGCTGTGTTAGTACAGAGATAGTTACTGTACTTTCTGCACCACAGACATGAAATCGTTTGGGTAGAGTAAGAACTGCAGAAATGGAAGTTAGAAGAAAAGAAAAATAAAGAACAGAAGAGAATAGAAGCGAGTATTGCTGACAGATGGAAGAATGGAAATAAATGCATTAATAAAAAGTGCTGTGGCTAATTCAGGAGACACTGCAAACTTCTACCCATTGCATCTCCTCCCCCGAGCCGGGTCCCAGGGCTTCTGAGCATGCCGGTCCTCTGATTCACTCCTGGCTCCTGGCTCCCTTTGCCTTCATTCCTCCTGCAGCATCCCTGCTTCCCTGCTAACTCCCTTCTATTTCTCCAGCACAAAGGTAACACTACTCATAATCAGGTCTTCTCTACTTCTCACAAATAGCAATTTAGCATGAGTGAGTAGCAACTCACAAGATGTTTACCAACAGGATAAGTCAGTTGTTGATGCCCATGGAAGCTGCATCTTTCTGGCCAGAGAGAGATATGCATTTCCAGAAAAGCAGCCCACAAGCAAAGGTGAATACAGATGCTTAAACAAAAATAAGAATATTTCCCAAACCATCCAGTTAATTCCAAAGGTAACTGCCTTCAATTTTCTTCAACGAAAGAAAGGAGACAGCCTAGGATGCAAGCCCAAAGCATGGGAGAATATTTTGGCATCTTTAGAAAACAAAAGACAAAATGTTAACACTGGATGTCCTTGACAAAACCTGGAATGACCTTCAACACATTTTCAATTTTTTTCTCATTTTTCCAAGTTTCCCAATAGGAATAGGATACAGTGTGCATGTGTGTATGTGTTGGTATTATTTTATCTTTCTCCTCCTCCTGCTCCTCCTCCTCTTGTTCTTCTTGTTCTTTTCTTCTTGTTTTTCTTCCTCTTGTTCTTGTTCTTCTTCTCCTCCTCCTCCTGTTTTATAACTATTGTTTGGTAGGGTTGGAGTACTAGTGCAGTGAATAGGTTGAGACTGTTTTTCACTCTTCTTTTAATATTCTTCCATCTCATCCCAGCCTCAAAGAGTAGTTCTTACCTTGGATTTCAGGTGAGCCTGTTGAATGGTTTGTGAAGACAACAAGTGCTGTTCTTCCTGTCTAGGGTGTTTGACTTCACAGGTCTGGGCCTGAAAATGTTCCTAAAATATGTGCAGGTACTTCTGCTGAACCCCACAATCTTTGAGAGCCCTGCTCTCACACAAGCTGTGATAGGAAGTGTCACTGAAACCTAAGCAAAGTCTCAAAGCATTGATAGTTGTTGCACGCGTTACCGTCTCGCCAGCAAGAATGACGCGGCACACACAGGATCCTTCTGCAGTAAAGCTTTAATGCATCTTGAGAGGGAGAGCATAAGCTTACAACGAGTAGAGACAGAGACCC
>JAQQSO010002404.1:0-14397 GCA_028658305.1 Pachyuromys duprasi | reverse complement strand
TCCCTCCCTCCCTCCCTCCCTCCCTCCCTCCCTCATCTCCTCCCTGCCCCTTTCCAAGTCCACTGATGAGAGAGGACCTCCTCCCCTTTCATCTGACTCTGGTTTGTCAGGTATCTTAAGAACTGGATGTAAAGTGCTCCTCTGTGGACTGGCAGGGCTGCTCCTTCCTCAGGGGATGAGAGGTCAAAGAGCCTGCCATTGAGTTCATGTTAGAAATAGTCTCTGTTCCCCTTCCTGGGGTACCCACTTGGATACTGAGCCACCCTGGGCTACTACTGAGCAGATGATCTAGGTTATATCCATGCATGGTCCTTGGTTAGAGAAACAGTCTCATAAAAGATCTTTGTGCTCAAATATATTTGGTTCTAGTAGAGCTCTTGTCCTTTCTAGATCATATTAACTTCCCCTTCTTTCATATGATTCCCTGCACTCTGCCCAAGGTTTGTTTATGAGTCTCAGTATGTCCTTTGATAAACTGCTAGGTAGTCCTTCAGAGGCCCTCTGCGGTACGCTACTGTCCCGCTACTTGCTTTATCCTACATTTGCTGCCCATCCCATTTGTCTTTCTAAGTGACGATTGGTCCTCTTACCCTAGGTACTCTTTCTTATTTGTCTGCTTTAGGTGTATCCATTTCAGTGTGTTTATCCTATCTTATATGTCTATATAAGTGAGTATATACCATTCGTGTATTTCTTCTTTTGTGATACCTCACTCAGGATAATCATTTCTAGGTCCCACCATTTGCCTGCAAATTTCATGATTTCCTTGTTTTTAATTGCTGAGTAGTATTCGATTGTATAACAGTACCACAATGTCTGTATCCATTTCTCAGTTGAAGGACATCTGGGTTGTTTCCAGGTTCGGGCTGTTACAAATAAAGCTGCTATGAACATGGTAGAACAAATATCCTTGTTGTGTACTTCAGCAACTTTTGGATATATGTCCAGGAGTGGTATAGCTGGATGTTGAGGTAGCAGTAGTCCTAATTGTCTGAGAAAGCACCAGATTGCTTTCCAAAGTGGTTGTAAAAGCTTGCATTCCCACCAGCAATGGAAGAGGGTTCCCATTTCTCCACAACATCTCTAGCATGTGTTGTCACTTAAGTTTTTGATCTTATCCATTCTGATTGGTGTCAGGTGAAATCTTAGGGTCATTTTGATTTGTATCTCTCTTATGGCGAAGGGCGTTGAGCATTTCTTTAAGTGCTTCTCTGCCATTCTGTATTCCTCTACTGAGAATTCTCTGTTTAGCTCTGTACCCCATTTTTTAATCGGATTGGTTGATTTGTTGCTTTTCAGCTTCTTTAGTTCTTCATATATTCTGGATATCACCCTTTGTCAGATACAGGGTTAGTGAAGATTCTCTCCCAGTCTATAGGCTATCCTTTTGTTCTAGTAACAGGATCTTTTGCTTTATAGAATCTTTTCAGTTTCATGAGGTCCAGTTTTTTGATTGTTAAGCTTAGAGGCTGTGCTGTTGGTGTTCTGTTCAGGAAGTTGTCTCCTGTGCCAATGAGTTCTAGGGTGTTCCCCACATTTTCTTCTAACAGATTTAGTGTGTTTGGTTTATGTTGAGGTCTTTGATCCACTTGGACTTTAGTTTTGTGCAAGGTGATAAATATGGATCTGTTTTCATTTTTCTGCATATAGACATCCAGTGGGACCAGCACCATTTGTTGAAGATGCTGACACTTTTCCATTGAATGGTTTTGGCTTCTTTGTCAAAAATCAAGTTTCCATAGGTGTGTGGGCTTATTTCTGGGTTTTCTATTCGGTTCCATTGATCCACTATTCTGTTTCTATGCCAATACCATGCAGTTTTTATTACTATTGCTCTGTAGTACAGCTTGAGATCAGGAATGGAAATACCTCTGGATTATCTGCTGTACATCTGTTGTATTATCGTTTTGGAAATTCTGGGTTTTTTGTTTCTCAGATGAAGTTGAGAATTTTTCTTTCAAGGTCTATAAAGAATTGTTTTGGTATTTTGATGGGAATGGCATTAAATCTGTAGATTGCTTTTGGCAGAATAGCCATTTTCCCTATGTTAATCCTACTCATCCATGAGCATGGGAGATCTTTCCATCTTCTGATACCTCCTTCAATTTCTTTCTTTAGAGACTTGAAGTTTTTCTCATACAGGTCTTTCACTTGCTTGGTTAGAGTCACACCAAGGTACTTAATGTTATTATTGGCTATTGTGAATGGTGCTGTTTCCCTAATTTCTTTCTCAGTCCTTTTGTCTTTGGTATACAGGAGGGCTTATATATATTTTTTGAGTTAATTTTATATCCAGCCACTTTACTGAAGGTGTTTATCAGCTGAAGGTGTTCTCTGGTTGAATTTTTGAAGTCACTCATGCATAGTATAATATCATCTGGAAATAGTGAAACTTTTAACTCTTCTATTCCAATTTCTATCGCCTTGATCTCCTTTAGTTTTGTTATTGCTCTAGCTAGGACTTCAAGTACTGCGTTGAAGAGATATGGAGAGAATGGGCAGCCTTGCCTTGTCCCTGATTTCAGTGGGATTGGTTTGAGTTTTTCTCCATTGAGTTTGATGTTGGCTATAGGCTTGAGGTATATTGCCTTTACTATATTTAGGTACGTGCCTTGTATCCCTGATCTCTATAAGATTTTAAACATGAATGGGTGTTGGATTTTGTCAAATGCTTTTTCGGCATCTAGGGAGATGATCCTGTGGTTTTTCTCCTTCAGTTTGTTTATATGGTGGATTACATTGATGGATTTCCATATATTGAACCACCCTTGAATGCCTGGGATGAAACCTACTTGGTCATGGTGGATGATATCTTTGATGTGTTCTTGGATTCGATTTGCCAGTATTTTATTGAGTATTTTTGCATCAATGTTCATAAGAGAGATAGGTCTGAAGTTCTCTTTTTGTGTTGGGTCTTTCTGTGGTTTAGGTATCAGGATGACTGTGGCTTCATAGAATGAGTTTGGTAATGTTCCTTCTGTTTCTATTTTGTGGAATAATTTGAGGAGTATTGGTATTAGTACTTCTTTGAAGGTCTGGTAGAATTCGGTACTAAAACCATCTGGCACAGGGCTTTTTTTGGACGTGAGACTCTTGATGACTGCTTCAATTTCTTTGGGGGATATAGGTCTATTCAATCTCTCTACCTGATCTTTACTTAATTTTGGTAGATAGAATCTACCAAGAAAACAGTCCATTTTATTTAGATTTTCAAATTTTGTGGCATATAGATTTTTGTAGTATGACCTAATAATTGTTTGGATTTTCTCAGTTTCTGTAATTATGTCCTCCTTTATATTTCTGATTTTACCAATTGGGATAAATTCTCTCTGCCTTTTAGTTAGTTTCATTAAGGGTTTTCTATCTTGTTGATATTAAGAACCAGCTTTTTGTTTAATTGATACTTTGAATAGTTTTATTTATTTCTACTTGATTGATTTCAGTCCTGAGTTTGATTATTTCCAGCTGTCTACTCCTCTGGGGTGTATCTGTTTTTTTTTTTCCCTAGGGCTTTTAGTTGTGCCATTAAGTTGCTTGTATGTGATGTGACAAATTTATTCTTAAAGGCACTTAGTGCTATGAATTTTCCTCTGAGCACTGCTTTCAATGTGTCCCATAAATTTTGGTATGTTGTACCTGTAAGGTCTAATTAATAAAGAAAGGATGCTTACAACAGGTCTTCTAAGAAAGAGGTTTATTAGGTGGATATGGAGAGAGGGAGAGCAGGGAGAGCGGGACACGATGGGGGAGAAAGAAGGGGGGCGCCCCATAGATAGATAGATAGATAGATAGATAGATAGATAGATAGATAGATAGATAGATAGAGAGATAGATAGAGAAAGAGATGAGATCAAGAGAGAGACCCCATGTCAAGTTGTCCCTTTAAGAGATCAGGTAACCACTAACCACGCCTCCCAGGTGTGGCCACCTGGCTAGTCCACACATGATGACTTCATAAGTTGCTAGGTAACCCAGAAGCAGGTTCTGTTTCAGAATACTAACAGTACCTTCATTTTCATTGAATTCTAGGAAGTATTTAACTTTTTTCTTTATTTCTTCCTTAACCTAGCTGTCATTGAGTAGGAAGTTGTTCAATTTCCATATGCTTGTAGGCTTTTTGTTATTTCCAATGTTGTTGAGGTCCAGCTTTAGACCATACTGGCCAGATATAATTCAAGGGATTATTTCAATCTTCTTGTATCTGTTTAGGCTTGCTTTGTGACCAGCTATAACGACTATTTTGGAGAAGGTTCCATGAAGTGGTGAAAAGAAGGTATAGTCTTTAGAATTTGGGTGAAATGATCTGTAGACGTCTCTTAGATCCATTTGATTTAGGGACTCTGAAAGTGACTTTATTTCCCTGTTTGGCTACTGTCTAGATGATCTGTCCTTTGATGAGAGTGGTGTGTTAAAGTCTCCCACTATTAGGGTGTTGGGATCGATGTGTGATTTTTAGCTTTAATAATGTTTCATTTACGAATGTAGGTGTTCTTGTATTTGGGGCATAGATGTTCAGAATTGTGATGTCCTCTTGGTGGATTTTCCCTTTGATGAGAATGTAGTGCCCATCTACATCTTTTTTGATTAATTTTGGTTGAAAGTCTGTTTTATCAGATATTAGGATAGTCACTCCAGCTTGTTTTTTGGGTCCATTTGCTTGAAAAACAGTTTTCCAGCCCCTTACTCTGAGGTAGTGTTTATCTTTGTTGTGTAGGTGTGTTTCTTGGATGCAGCAGAGTGTTGGATCCTCTTTCTGCACCCGTTCTGTTAGTCTGTGTCTTTTTATTGGAGAATTGAGTCCATTGATGTTGATAGATAATAGTGACCATTGAATTTTATTTCCTATTATTGTGGAGTAAGTGGTGTTATTGTGATTCATTGCTTGTTTTCTTTTGATTTTTGTTTGGAAATTATCTATAACCTATGTTTTCTTGGATGCATTTGTTTTCTTTGGGTTGGAGCTTTCCTTCTCATATTTTCTGTAGGGCTGGTGTACTGTTCAGATATTGTTTAAATTTAGTTTTGTCATGGAATATTTTGTTTTCTCTATTTATGTTGATTGAAAGCTTTGCAGGGTATAGGAGTCTAGTTTGCAACTGTGTTCTCTTTAAAGAATGCATGATATCTGCCCAGGCCTTTCTGGCTTTCGTAGTTTCTGATGAGAAGTCCGGTGTGATTCTGTTAGGTCTACCTTTATATGTTACTTGGCCTTTATACGTTGCTGCTTTTAATATCTTTTCTTTGTTCTGTAGATAAGGTGTTTTGGATATGATGGGGCATGAGGAGTTTCTTTTCTGGTCTAGTCTATTTGGTGTTCTATAGGCCTCTTGTATGTTTGTGGACATCTCTTTCTTTAGGTTGGGAAATTTTCTTCAATTATTTTCTTAAAAAATATTTTCTGGACCTTGGAGCCTTGTATCTTCTTTTGCATCAATTCCAATTATTCTTAGATTTTGCCTTTTCATGGGGTCCTTGATTTTCTGGATATTTTGTGTTTGGGATTTTTCTAATTTTACTTTTTCTTTGAGAGAAGTATCGATTTCTGTGAGTATATCTTCAGCACCTGAGATTCTCTCTTCCAACTCTTGTATTTTATTAGTGATGCTTACTTTTGTGGTTCCTTCTCTTTTCTCTAGGTTCTCCAGCTCCAGGGTTTTCTCATTTTGTATTTTCTTTATTGATTATAATTCTGTTTTCATGCCTTGCAACATTTCCTTCATCTGTTTCAATGTGTATTCCTGTGTCTCAAATATAGTCTCCATTTTTTGTTTGTTTGTTTCTTCTCTGTATGCCACTACTTGTACCTCGATTTGTTTGGCTATATGTGCCTGTGTTTCATTGAGGGCTTCATTCACCTCTTTATCCTTTGCTTCCAGTTGGGAGGTCAGACCTTTGAGAGATTTGTTTGTTTCCTCTTTAACTCTTTGAATCTGTATGACTATTCCTGTGAGATTTCTTTGTTTTCTCCTTGTGTGCCTCTAATAACTGGATAACCATAGCTTTAAAGTCAATTTCTTGTGTTTCCAATAAGTTTGTGTATTCATTAATTTTGGGGGTTGCTGGTGAAGCCATGATGTCTTGAAAATGTGTTGGGTGTGTTCTTTTGCTTTCCCCTGGCCTTTTGGTTATCCGTAGTGTTCACTGTTTTTTTCTGGATTCTGAAGATCAGACTGGTCTTTCTCTGGTGTCTGGAGAATTCTGCAGGAAAATGAGAAAGGTCTAGTTGTTTCAGTGTGTGTGCTGTTGATTCAGTTGAACCTGTGGGAGGACAGTTCGAAGGGATGGAAAAGCAAATGCGGGTTAGCATGTGGGTGAACGTGTGGATGGAAGTTTGTTCTGAGGGACAGGGTGTGAGGGAATGAAGAGGCCTTCAGTGTGAGAGAGGGGTGCCTTGCATGCACTGAAGGAGTGGCAGGCGCTTAAGAAACCACAAGCGCTGTTGAAGATTGCGGGCATGGCTTGTTTTTTGCAGGTCTGCTAGGCTTTGGTGGCTACTCAGCTGGGTCTCTGCCACTGAGGGATTTTATGACCCCTGTAATAGCTGGCTGGGCAGTTCTGTGGAGTCAGTACTGCCACTTGCAGATTTGGGGACCAGGAAGGATTGTACTGAGGATCTGAATTTCTGTGGCTGGCACTCGTTTGGCATGTGCTCTGGAAGGGCAGGATGTCTGGTGGTGTGTGTACATAGGCAGGGAGCATGAACTTGCCCATGTGCCCAAGGGGCGAGGGATATCTGGCTGTGCACATGTTCAGGTGGGGTGGGATATGAGTTCATGCCCGAGCTCAGGCTAGGAGGAGTTTCTGGTGGCATGCGCACTCATGCAGGGCAAGATATCCAGCAGTGTGTTTTATTTTATATTAATCACAGGTTGTGTACTTTGTATCCAAGCTGTAGTCTCCTCCCTTATTCCCTCCCTATCTCACCCATCCTTTCCTCATCTCCTCCCTGCCCCTTTCCAAGTCCACTGATAGGAGAGGACCTTCTCCCCTTCCATCTAACTCTAGCTTATCAGGTCTCTTCAGGACTGGCTGCAATGTCCTCTTCTATGGCCTAGCAAGGCTGCTCCTCCATTGTGGGGCTGGGAGGGGGAGTTGAAGAGCCAGCATAGGAAGGGGGATATCCCTTTTTGATGCGCTTGTTCACACAGTGGGTTTTGGTACCTGAGCTCTGGCAGGGAGGGGTTTCCGGAGGTGTGTGAGCTCCGTGGGGTGGGGTTTCCGGGGGGGGCTTGTACTCCCCGTGGGGGGATCTCTGGCAGGGGTGGGATGCTCTACAGGAGTCTGGAGCTTGGCAAGAGGGTATTAGGCAGGGCCTGGGCTTTTCAGACATGTGCTCCCAGGGATGGTGTTCAGCTGGTGGGTATAGCAGTGGCTAAGGCACCTGAGGCTCTGCCTCTGCTGCCTAGGTTCCTAGGCAGTGATATTTGCACTCAGCTACCTGGTGCTGCTTGCAGGTTTCTCTGAGGCGGAGGGAGGATGGTACAGGGGAAGGGCTCCACTTTGTTCCCAGAGAAGTCTGTGCCCAATCTGAATCAGCAAGTGCTCGTCACTTCTGTGGTTTCCCTTCTCCTTCAAAAAGCCCAAAAGTCTCTGATCTCTCCAATACTTTACACATGAACGGATGTTGGATTTTGTCAAATGCTTTTTCAGCATTTAAGGGGTTTATGATGTGCTTTTTTTTCTTTCAGTTTGTTAATATGATGGATTTCCATATATTGAACCACCCCTGCATACCTGAGATGAAGCCTACTTGGTCATAGTGGATGATATTTTTGATATGTTCTTGTATTTGGTTTGCAAGTATTTTGTTGAGTATTTTTGCATCAATGTTCATAAGGGAGATTGGCCTGAAATTCTCTTTCTTTGTTGGGTCTTTGTGGGATGATATGCTTGCAGATGGGAGTCGACCAGAGTTGTCCTCTTAGAGGCTACATCCAGCAATGGTTCAAAAACAGATACTGAGACACACAGACAAACATTGGATGAAGCATAGGTATTCTACTGGAAAAGAGTTGGGAAGGATACATGGACCAAGAGGTGACAAAAGCTCCACAAGAAGACCATCAGAACCAGCCAGGGGCTAGAGTGACCTATGGAGTCTGAAGCAACAACTAAGGACAATGCCTGTCCTGGACACAGGTCCTCCACATACAAGTAGTCAATGAGCACTTGAGGCTTCATGAGGACCTACTACTTTGGGGAGTGGGAGATATCTGTGAAATAGACTATGTGGCCGGCTTTTTGATTGCTTTGCCCTGATGGGATTGTGTTACTATGTCCCAGATTAGAGAGATGAAAGCATTCTTCATAAGAACAGATGAGCAGTGCTGTTAGGGAGGGGTGTCTCTTTCTATTCTGAGGAATAGGAAAGGGAAGATGGGAGAGGGAGTGTGATACTGAGAGGAGAGGAGGGAAGGTACCATTACTGAGTTGTAAATTAATTTAATTAATTAAAAAAAAGAAGGGCCGTTGACACTGAGAGGCATCAATTTGGTTGTATTTGTTTTTGTTATTGTTCATTTTTGTGGTGATGATATTGGTGCTTGTTGATCTCTCTGTTTGTGTGTGTGTGTGCCTGTGTGCCCACCCTTTCTTTTGATTTTGCTTGTCTGAGATTATTTATTACTAGGGTTTTTATGGTTGTAATTAGCCTCCTTAGATAGAATTTTTTTCATGCCAAAGGGCTGGATTTGTAAATTGATTAAAATTTAAACAATATTTTCCACTGAATGTCTTATTTTCTCCAACTATGTTAATTGAAAGATTTTCTGAATATAATAGTCATGCCTGGAATCGTCAATCACTTTTATTTCAATATTTATTTTATGTAGCCAATTTTCTAAGACATATAGGCATTTTCATCTCATAGGCATTGTGGATTAAACCACCTCAACATCAGTTCATTATCGAGGGTAGCAAGATAAGAGCAATGCAGGCATATTACTCTCACCTATTTATAGTGTTCTCCCACAGGCCCATTAAAGGTAAGGGCCTGTCTTCAGGCATTGTATTAAAGTGAAAATGACCCTGTAGTATTCCAAGAAAAAAAAAACTTCACAGAGATATAGCCCTGCATTTTGGAAAAAAAATTAGCTGTGGGCTGGAGTAAGTGTATTCATCGCAAGGGTCCAAGTGATCTGGTCTGGTAAAGAGCATACATTGGAGATATAACACAGTGTAGGAAGGGCCACACATTCAAAAGGACTCTTTAAGGTGCAAACTTCCTGATACTTTCCACAGTTATTTCTATTTTTAAAAATAAACCCCAGTCCAATGCCTCAGGGTGCAGGAAAGGGAGTAAGTCTGAGACAACCCCATCCTGAAAGCATGAAGAGCTAGGAAGGCAAGCCACACCTGAGATGATCCCTGCCTGTTGCCACAGGAAATAGGTAGTTCATAGCACCTCAGGCCCACTTCTGGAATGAACCCACATACCAATAGACACCCAGCACCAATAAGTGAACCATGTAATGGTGGTAAGGTAGAATAGAAAGTGAAGCAGAATGATGTGTGCACATTGAAGAGAGGGAACACTGGAGACTCACATTAGAAACAGCACAATGTAAGTAGCCAGTAATACCACCTAAGGCCATGGTGATGCCCTGGTCTGTGCTTCTACCAAAGGCCATGACTAGGTCTGTAACACTGAAACAATGGAGATCTTTTACTAAGAAAATTTCAGATAGAAATCCTTATTATGGGGTGCTGCCAGGAGCCACGATGCTCTTTGAGGGCTCTGCAGATATGGCCCTACCCCTTTCCTGGGCATTGTGGGAGTGTTGGCTCCAAAGGTATAAGAGCAGAAGAGCTTTCCCCACCCCTCACCTGCTACCTACAGGTGATAGCCCTGGTTTAAGTAATGGCGTGTGAGCCAGCATGGAAGGTGTGAGCATGGGAGGGTAGACCTTGCCAATCAACTACCATGTGTTAGCATGGTTGAGTGAGATGTGCCAGAGAGCTTGCCCTGGATATTGTCTGCTAGGGTACTCAAGAGTGCTTGTTGACCATGCACTTCAGCTAGGCAGCACACTGTTAAAACTGACCATTGTGGCAAGGATTTGGGTGACCTGTTACTGAGGGCGTGAGCATGGGGGAGCTACAGCTTGTATGCTGAGACTTGGCATGGGCAAGACAGAGAGGCTCCCTAGCCCTTTCCCACCTATGTCAGGTGGAAGAACTGGAACTGATGTCATGAAAGAAGGAGAGCAGGTCCTGCCCCTCAACTGCTTCAGTATTTCGGAGGACTGGACCTGCACCTTACCTGGACAGCACAGTAAAACTGGCCCTGGTTTCAGGGATTATGGTGAGCTGGCCACAAGGAGGTGAGATGTGGAAAGCTGGCCCATCCTCTCTACAGCTGCAATATCAGAAGTGTGATCCCTGCATCTCCCTTGAGCAGCACAATAGAGCTGACCCTCCTGGAATGGGCAAGGCTGAGCCATCCCAGGGTACATGAGACCAGGATATGTGACTCTGCCCATTGCCTGCTATGGCATTAAATGACCTAGCCAGGGCAGTGCTGGAGAGCCTACTCTCCTGCTGTAGGTGCATGAGAACTGGAGGAATGACCATCTCAGATACCACTCAGGTCCAAATAAATGGCTTTGAGTTTGTCCATCGAAACATCTAGCCCATCAATGAACTGCTAGTGCACAAGAAAGTGCCAGACCTACAGGTCCAGAGCAGCAGGATCTTCATGACACAAGGCAACAACAGGATATCTGAGAGGAATCCCAGTGATGTTCTAGTACTAACAGTGTTGCAGAAACCAGAGACCTCAAACCAGACCTATGGCACATTGTGATGAACACTTGCAAGCAGAGACGGGTGTATAAAATATTGTACTTTGGGACACATTGTGACACAGGAAAAATATTGTTCTTTTGTGGGAGATGTGACAAGGCTGGAGGTCTGGTAGAAAATTACAGGGAGAAAAGTGGCATTGGAATAAATGATATGGCATTCACAGAGAATCTACTTTAAAAATAGAAAGCACCTGTTTCTACATATAGTGTGGACTTGGGACCGCCATGACTATTCATCTGTTCCTGTTCCCAACAGATGTATTCAAATTCCTTTCATTCGTGATTTATATCATTGTGGGGGTCTTGGGAAAAGAGGTCAGGCCTAGCCTATCCATGCAACATTGAGCTGAGTTAGACATTAAACTCCATTTAAAGCATTTTCATTTGGCAACAATCTGTACTACTGCTCCTTTGTCCTGCAAAGCTTCCTCAGTTAGTGTGCATGGTTTAGTAAGTCTACTTATCTTTCTATTTGAGAGCCTTAACATCTACTTTCCCTTCTTCCACTGTGGTCTTATCTCACATACAACTCTGAAAGCTGGAGCTAAGAGAACAGAACCAAAGTGAAATTACAGCTACTTAATGAAACACTAGATGTAGTCATTTCCCCCAGGGGTTGAGCTGCTCACTGTGGGAAACACTGCTTTCTACCCACACCATGAGAAGACATAAAAATTCAGAAGCTCTCACTGGAAATGCAGACCCTTGATTCCAGACAACAGCTCACTCCACAACCTTTCTGATTTGGAGAGGGTAATTCATTGTATCAATGAGAGAGCACCTGTTTTCTATTTGGGACTGAGTGATCCAGGGCAATATTTGGGGCTTAGCCATACACGATATAACTCTCTAATACTCAGAAAGCTCCACACACCAGAATCAGGCCATGTCCTACACAGTTGTTCCTAACATGATCAGTTGTGCCCATTAGGGCACACTGAAAATGACTGAGTGTTTGCAATATTCCAACCATGTAAAACCTTCAAAGGTTGTAAGCATCCTTAGTGCACAGTTGGTCTTTCTGCCTCCAAGAATGCAGACCTTTTAGCAATACCAAATCTTGGAAGTACTGCACTGCCCTCAGTACACATTAGGGCTTAAATGTTTCCAACCTGATACATTTGTTGTTGTGTGTTGTTTTTCACTTTAAAAACAAAACTGTCACCTTAGGTTTGGTCATTTGATTTATGCCATTTTCATTTGACCAGAAGTTTTCCTTGCCATAGGGATTTGGCACTATCTGAGCACATCATCTTGTCATGAAGAGCTTAAGATACTACTATTAAGCTCAACAGGAGCTTCATAATAAGCAAAATCAATAGGTAGAGGAAAAAATGAGATTCAAACACAGCCGTAAAATCAGTGATATTTTATTTTAAATAAGTAGATAAGTACAAGAGAATCATGTCGGTTTTGGAAATTTACCCATGCAGTCTCCAGACACATTTGGCAAATACCAAAAATCTCAGCTCAAGCTGTTTGATTAGCTTTTTTGGATGCAATCTGGGCATTTAGTTTCTTCTGTACTTTTAATGACCTGATGTCAAAGAGAAACATAATCACACTGAGGAGTGACAGGGTAGTTGTCAGGATCCCTACTGAGATCATGTGAGTGGTGTTTCTTTATCAGGGCTGCTTTTGTAACTGGAAAGGTGGGTGGAAAGTCAAGGATGGTTTTGCCATAGAGATCTACTACGTGGTTCCAGGTCACAGAAACAATGGTACAAAGACTGCTGATCACCAGAATTAAGACAGAGCACTTGCAGCACAGTATTTCCATCTCAGGGACTGACACTTTGATAATTCTGACCCGAATGGCTGCTACACTCAAAAGCACAGCAACTGATTTTATCAGCATAGCTATTAATATCAGAGACTGTGTACATCTAAATTCTGATGAAATGGTCCAGGTAGAGTTGACAGGGCTGTGTATTAGAATTCTTGTCACAGAACCAGATATGTGAAATTCCTGATAGTAATTAGCTTCCCAGAGTCCAATGTACACAAGCTGAACAACATTATCTTCGAATTCCCAGAGGCGCCAATATCTGCTGTTTGCAAGGATCATTCCACATCCCAAAGATAAGAAGCCACAGAGAAAGCCAGCCACTCTGAAGATCCACTCCTTCACCTCAGAAAATCTGGATATGGGATAGAACAAGTATAAAATTGAACCAGAAATTCAAAGCAAGTGTGAAAAACAAAACGGGTCATGGTATACAGCTTACTAACTATTTATACTTTCTCCCTGATATCTCAATGTTGTGTATAAGTGGCACACATGAGTATATAATATAATGTAATATAATATAATATCATATCATATCATATCATATCATATATGTGTATTATAGTTCTACACATGAGCAAAGTATGTATAAGAAGCCTTGAAATCTGTGACTGAGGCTCGAGTTCCCATTGTAAGATATTTTGGATGATAATTTCACACTATCTTTTAAATGGTAGTATTAGTAGTTGATAAGGAATTTTAATACTTGGAGTTAAATGGTTAAATAATACTTTGCTTTATCATTTAAGATGTTTGCTGAAGCTCTCTTTGTAAAACATAGCAACTATAAATAAGTTTAATAACCTTTTGGTGGGTTTTTCACGACAGGGTTTCTCTGTGTAATTATATTGGTTATTCTGGATTTGCTTTATAGACTAGGCAGGTTTGAACTTACAGTTATCAGCCTGCCTCTACCTCCTCATTCCTGGGGTTAAAGACATGTACCTCCATGCCAAGCATGATATTTTATAACTAAAACCATCATGGACACAAACTAAAACTTCTCTTTGTAGCCAGATAGAGATATAACTTGGTGGTACATTGATAATTGTATACATTGTGTCTGCTGGGGAGTTCAAACCAAGGACCATAGAACTACAATATATATGAGAAATATGAGTAACTTTGGATATGAGTTTTGTATCTGGAATTTGTTCAGTATTGAACTTCGTGAAAATTGAATCCTGAGGAGGTTTTTGGTGGACAAATATCAACACTGACAAAAAACTTATACTTCACTTTAATACTATGAAGCAACATTCTTAGATCTTCTGTCAATTCAGATCGTTGAGTGTAGCAAAAGAAAAATAAGAAAATCATTGTTAGAGGTCCTTTTGAATCATTTAGAAGAAAGTAAATGTGCAAAGAACTTCAGTGATTTCATCACCAATGCAAACAAGAAGTCCAAGGTCCTACAAACGGGATCTTCTTGCAAAGATCCATTACCTAAAGGCTACTAACAGTTCCAAAGTCTTCTGTGGAATGTGCTTCCTACAATGGTTCAGTAAGTAGGTGTACTACTTGGGAAATTTCATCAACAAGATGGGTTTGCAGTTGATGGGGGCTTGAGTATCACCATGAGATCAATCTTGTCAAGGCAGCTGTGAGACAGTGGACTGCAGGAACACTGTGTTTTGGAGCTGAAATGAAAGCAGAATGAGGACTAATTTTGTGTGAGACAAATGAACTAGATTGACAGTATGTGGTGCTGCCCCTGTCTGGACCCAAGTGGTAGATAGAATCATTTTTAAAAGAACACAGTAGAAATCATTTGTATGCCATTTAAAGTTTTACCTTTTTGTC
>JAQQSO010002403.1:0-14397 GCA_028658305.1 Pachyuromys duprasi | reverse complement strand
AGGTGAAATCTCAGAGTCGTTTTGATTTGCATCTCCCTGATGGCTAAGGACGTTGAGCATTTCTTTAAGTGTTTTTCTGCCATTCTATAATCCTCTACAGTCAGCTCTCTTTTTAGTTCCATACCCCATTTTTTAATTGGATCACTTAGTTTCTTGCTTTTTAACTTCGATCTGGGTAATTTTTACTAACATAAAAAACAAACCAACTTTTCTAGTTCCCACCATTAGCCTGAAAATGTCAAGATTTAATTGTTTTTAAATGCTGAGTAGCATTCTATTGTGTAAATGTACCAAAATTTCTGTATCCATTCATCAACTGAGGGACATTTGGTTTGTTTCCAGATTCTGGCTAATACAAATAAAGCTGTGGCAAACACGGATGAGCGAATGTCCTGGTTGTATACTTCAGTATATTTTCGATATATGCCTAGGAGTGGTATAGCAGGATCTTGAGGTAGCACTATTCCTAATTGTCTGAGAAAGCACCAGATTGATTTCCAAAGTGGTTGTACAAGTTTACATCCCCACCAGAAATGGAGGAGGGTTCTCTTTTCTCCATATCCTCTCCAGCATGTATTGTCACTTGAGTTTTTGATTTTAGCCATTCTGATGGGAATAAGGTGATATTTCAGGATTGTTTTCATTTGCATTTCCCTGATGACTTAGGACATTGAATATTTCTTTAAGTGTTTCTCTGTCATTCGATATTCCGCTATTGAGAATTCTCTGTTTAGCTCTGTACCACATTTTTAACTAGATTATTTGGTTTGTTGGTGTTGAACTTCTTGAGTTCTTTATGTATTCTGGATATTAGCACTCTGTCAAATCTAGGGTTGGTTAAGATCCTTTCCCAGTCTGTAGGCAGTCATTTTGTTCTAACAACAATGTCCTTTGCTTTACAGAAGCTTTTCAGTTTCATGAGGTACCATTTATTGATTGCTGATATTCAAGCTCATGCTGTTGGTGTTCTGTTCAGGAAGTTGTCTCCTGTGCCAATGAGTTCGTGGCATATCCCCACTATTTCTTCTAACAGGTGTAATGTGTCTGGTTTTATGTTGAGGTCTTTGATCCACTTGGACTTTAGTTTTGTGCAGGGTGATACATATGGATCTATTTGCATTTTTCTACATTTGGACACTCAGTTACACCAGCACCATTTGGTGAAAATGTTATCTATTTCCCATTGTATGGTTTTGGCATTTTGTCAAAAATCAGGTCTCCATTAGTGTTTGGATGTATTTCTGGGTCTTCTATTTGATTCCATTTTTCTACCAGTCTGCTTCTATGCCAGTACCATGCAGTTTTTATTATGGTTGCTCTATAGTACAGCTTGAGATAAAGATACCTCCAGAAGATCTTCTATTAGAGAGGATTCTTTTAGCTATTCTGGGATTCCTGTTATTCTATATGAAGTTAAGAATGTTTCTTTCATTGATTGTAAAGAACTGTGTTGGTAATTTGATGGAAATTGCATTGAATCTGTAGATTAGAAAAGATTATCCTGAGAGACATATCCCAGAAGCAGAAAGACACACATGGTATATACTCACTTATAAGTGGGTATTAGACTTATAATATAAGATAATCATACTAAACTATGTACATCTAAAGAGGTTAAACAAGAAGTAGGACCCTGGGTAAGATGTTCAACCCTCATTCAGAAAAGCAATTGGGCCAGACCTTGGAAGATGTAGAAAACTGGGAACAGGTCAGGAGCCTGCCCCAGAGGTAATCTAAAAGGCTCTGCACAGTAGGGTATCAAAGCAGATGCTGAGACTCATAGCCAAACTTTGTGAAGAGTATAGAGAAACTTATGAAAAAAGGAGGTCATGAAAGACCTGGAGGGAACAGGAGCTCCACAAGGAGAGCAAAAGAACCAAAATATATGGTCCCAGGGGTCTTTTCTGAGACTGACACTCCAACCAAGGACCATGCATGGAGATAACCTAGAACCCCTGCATAGATGCAGCCCATTGCAGCTCAGTCTCCAAGTGGGCTCCCTAGTAAGGGGAACAGGGGTTGATTTTGACAGGAACTCAGTGGCTGGCTCTTTGATCACCTCATCCTAAGAGAGGGGCAACCTTACCAGGCCACAGAAGAAGACTATGCAGATAGTTGTGATGAGAATGATAGGCTAGGGACAGATGGAAGGAGAGGAGGACCACAGGTATCAGTAGACCAGGCAAAGAGCATAGGAGGAGATGAGGGAGGGAGTGCAGGATTGGCAAGGTACAAGGGAGAGGACGTCAGCTGGCATACAAGTGAATAAATTGTAATAAATAAAAAAACAAATTAAGATACAAGATGGTGGTCCTGAAAGGACATTGTGTAGGAAGAGCAGGACAGCAATGATTACACAGCAACCAACAGATCAAATTCTGGGTCCTAAAACAACAGTGATTGTGTTTCCCAGGTGAGAGGAAACCCCATGTGGGAAGCAATGTGTTCCCTGTTCCCTGGTCACCCAGCTAAACCCCAGAAGAATTCACAGGTCCAGCAGGTTCTTGGTCACCAGCTCAGACCCACAAACCTGAGTCTTCTAATCACCATCTCAGACTGAACTGTGGGCCCCACAACGTCAGAGACTGGGATTTCCATTCGAAAGAAAACCCCACAGTGAATGAAGTAATCAGGAGCGACCTCCGTTCTCCAGATAATCCCTGGAAAAGGTACTGGGCTCCAACACACACTTGCCTCCAGTCCAGAGACCCGCCTGTGCATGTGAATCACCATCCCAGACAGAATGGGGACCCTATAGCAACAGAGACAGTTTCCCTGTTGTGATGAGAACCCACAGTAAAGGAAACATCAGGTGTGATCTCAGGGCACTCAATGGAACTCCCTGCCCCCACACCAGAAAAGTTCTCAGAAAAAGTTCCCTTGTTCCTACAGGCACTCAGTTGCTAGCATGGTGCCATTAGCCTGCACCTGCATGCTATACTTGTCATTCCAGACTGAACTGTGGACTCCCAAACACCACAGACTGATTACCCTGTCAGTAGGAAACCTTGCAATGGGAGAAACAGCCAAGCCTGACCTCAGAAGTCCCAGCTAATCCCCAGAAAAGTCCTTGGGCTCCCACAGCTCCAGGATCTAGTATCCTGTTGCACCCAGTATTCCTGCACTCACCTGCCACTGATTACTGATTCGGTACTGGGGCACAGAGCTCTAACCTCAAACCTACCATAGCCTGGAATCCATGTGATCAGCCTCCAGACACTGTTACAAGGCGTGGCCTGTCTCCCCACTTAAACTGACAAAACCATGGAGCTCCCTGGTTCTTCGAGAGGGCTGGGTACACACAGTATTAGAACTACAGCAGCAGCAGCAGCTCACTAAATTCAGAGGAAGAAACGGAGTGGCCTTGACATCTGCTGAAATCGTAACTTTTCCGGAGAACTTTCTTTTGGGTGGAGGGGGGTCGGCTGAGTGCTCTGAAGCACTGATAAGAACTGATGGACTGGGATCGGAGGGAAGGAAAGGAGGACCTCCCCTATAGGTGGTCTTGGGGAGGGACATGTGTGCAGAGGGGGACGAAAGGGAGGGATTGGGACAGGAGGTGGGAGGGAACTACAGGGGTATATAAGGTGAATAAAGTGTAATTAATAAAGAATTTAATAAAAAGTAAAAAAAAAGAATTGGAATGACAGAAAGAAAGAAAGAAAGAAAGAAAGAAAGAAAGAAAGAAAGAAAGAAAGAAAGAAAGAAAGAAAGAAAGAAAGAAAGAAACGGAGTGGCAGGGCAGGTGCCTCCAAGATTTTTCCTGGTGAGAGGAGAGCCCCTCTGACTACCAACAACAATTACCACACAGGACCATACACCTGAGATAAGCTGTGTCATTTCCTGAGAAGCACTGGCCATTCCATGACCATACCCAACAGGCTGACAAGTCCTCCTTCAGGAACAACCATCTGGCTGCTAAGGGGATTCTCCCCACCCCAGGATTCCAGCAGGCACCAGAAACTAAGAGCCAACACTTGAGACATCCAGACGTGTAGAGGTCAGCAAAAAAGCACAAACAACAAAAACCAAATCAATATTACATCTCCAGAACCCAAGATTCCAGGAGCAAGTAGCCCTGGACACCTTTTCATAAGTGAAATTCAAGAGGATGACCTTACATCTATGCTTATGAAGAAGACAATGGAGGGAATAAATAAAATGCAAAAAGAAATACATGATAAAGTCAAACAGATTATGGCCATCTGTAAAGAAATACAGGAAGATAAAATCAAACAGATTATGGCCACACGTAAAGAAATACAGGAAAATGCAGCCAAAAAGTTTGTGGCCTCCAGAGAGGAAATAATTAAATCACTGAAAGAAATAAAAGAACAGAAGAATGTTCAAACAGGTGAAAAAAATGAAGGCAAAGCAGGAAAATACAGTCAGACAGGTGAAGGAAATCAACAAAATGGTTCAAGATCTGAAGAAAGAATTGGAAAAATTAAAGAAAACACAAAGAGAGGAAATCATGGAGGGGAAGAACTTAGGGAAGGAAACAGGAAGTACAGAGGTAAACATAACCAACAGATTACAAGAAAAGGAAGAAAGAATTTCAGGTGTGGAAGATAAAATGGAAGAAATTGAAGTATCCCTCAAAGAAAATGTTGAATCTAAAAAATTCCTGACATAAACTATCTAAGAAATCCAAGACAACTTGACAGACAAAACCTAAGAATAATAGGAATAGAGGAAAAAGATTTCAATCTCCAAGGTCAAAAAAATACTTTCAACAAAATCATAGAAGAAAAATTTCCTCATTTAAAGAAGAGGCCTATAAGTATACAATATACAGAACACCTAATAAATTAGACCAGAAAAGAAAATCCTCCATCCATATAATAATGAAAAATTAAGTATACAGAACAAAGAAAAAAATATTAAAACCTGCAAGGGAAAAAGGCCAAGTAACATATAATGGGAAACCCGTCAGAATCACACCTGACTTCTCACCAAAGACCATGAAAGCCAGAAGGGTCTGTACAAATATCATACAGACCCTAAGAGAACACAGATGTCAGCCCAGGCTACTATACTCAACAAAATTCTCAACTATCATACATGGAGAAAACAAGATAGTCAATGATAAAAAAAAAAAAGAAGAAGAAATTAAGCAATGCCTACCCACAAATTCAGCATTACAGAAGATATTAGAAGGAAAAATACAACCAAGGTAAGATAACTACATTCAGAAAAAAAGAAATAAATAACCTTAATACAGCAAAACTAAAAGTAGCCAAGCACAAAACACACTACCACAACCAACACCAAAATCAAAGGATCTAACAGCCATCAGTCATTAATCTCTCTCAAAATCAATGGACTCAACTCTCCAATAAAAGACACAGACTAACAGAATGGATAACTAAGCAATCCCACAATCTGTTGCATGCAAGAAACACACCCATGACACAAAGATAGACATTATCTGAGAGCAAAGGGTTGGAAGACACTTTTCCAAGCAAACGGACCACATAAGCAAGCAGGCCATTCTAATATCTAATAAAATAGACTGTCAACCAAAATTCATCAAAATATATGGGGAAGGTCACTTCATACTCATAAAAAAATCCAACAAGAAGACAACACAATCCTGAACATCAATGTTCCAAGTACAAAGGTACACAAATTTGTAAAAGAAATATTAATGAAACTTAAGGCACACATCGATCTCCACACAATAATAGTGGGAGACTTCAACACCTAAGTATCAACACAGGACACGTCAATAAAACAGAAATTAAACAAAGAAACAATGACTCTAACAGATGTCATGAATCAAATGGACCTAACAGATATCTGCAGAACCTTCCATCCAAACACCTTCTTCTCAGCACCTCATGGGACCTTCTCCAAAAATAGGCCATATAATCAGGCACAAAGAAAGCCTCAGTAGATACAAGAAGATTGAAATGATTCCTTATAGACTATCAGATCACAATGGACTAAAGTTGGACCTCAACAACAACAGAAATAGCAAAAACCTACACACACATGGAACCAGAACAATTCACTACTCAGTGACAGCTGGGTCACACATAAAATAAAGAAATTAAAGACTTCCTAGAATTCAATAAAAATGAAAGTACAACATACCCAAATGTAGGTGAGACAGTGAAAGCAGTGCTAATAGGAAAGTACTTAGCAATAAGTGCCTTCATAAAGAAATTCAAAACACCTCATACAAGCATCACAATAGCTCACCTGAAAGCACTATAAAAAAAAGAGAAGCAGACACACCCAAGAGGAGTAAGCAGCTGGAAATGATCAAACTTAGGGCTGAAATCAATAAACTAGAAACAAATAGAAATGTTCAAAGAATCAATGAAACCAAGAGCTGATTCTTTGAGAAAATCAACAAGATCGATCAACCCTTTACCAAACTAGCTAAAAAGCAGAGAGACACTATCCACAACAACAAAATCAGAAATGAAAAGGAGGACATAACAACAAACACTGGAGAAATCCATACAATATTTAGGTCTTTCTTTAAAAGCCTATACTCCACAAAATTTGAAAATCTTTATGAAATGGACAATTTTCTTTATTGATTCCACTTACCAAAGCTGAATCAAGACCAGATTAAATAGTCCTATATCCCCTAAGTATACACAAGCAGTAATCAAAAGCCTCCCTACAGACTGGGAAAGGATCTCCACCAACCCTACATCTGAAGAGGGATAATATACAGAATATATAAAGTACCAAAGAAGTTAAAAAGCAACAAACAAAAAAATCCAATTTAAAAACAGGGCACAGAGCTAAACAGCAAATTTTTAATAGAGGAATATTGAATGGCAGAGAAACAAAGAAATGCTCAACATCCTTAGTCATCAGGGAAATGGAAATCAAAATGATGTTGAGTTTCACCTTCCACCCATAAGAATGGCTAGGATCAAAAAGTCATGTGACAATACATGCTGGAGAGGATGTGGAGAAAGCAGAACCCTCCTGCACTGCTAGTGGGACTATAAACTTGTACATCAACTTTGGGAATCAACCTGGCACTTTCTCAGACAATTAGGAATAGAGCTTCCTCAAGATCCAGCTATACCACTCCTAGGCATATATCCAAAATATGCTCAAATATACAACAAAGACATTTGCTCAACCATGTTCATAGAAGCTTTATTTGTAATAGCAAGAAACTGGAAACAATATAGACATCCCTCAAAGGAGGAATGGATACAAAAATTGCAGTATATTTACACAATGGAAAACTATTCAGCAAATAAAAACAAGGAAATCATGAATTTGCAGGCAAATGGTGGGAACTAGAGAACATCATCCTGAGTAAGGTATCCCAGAAGCAGAAAAACACACATGGTATATACTCACTTATAAGTGGATATTAGACATATAATATAGGCTAAACATACCAAAATCTGTATACCTAAAGAAGCTAAGTAAGAAGGAAGATCCTGGGTAAGATTATCAATCCTTACTCAGAAAGGCAAACCAGATAGACATCAGGAGAGGGAGAAAAAGGGAACAGGACAGGATCTTACCACAGAGGGTCTCTGAAAGACTCTACCCAGCAAGGTATCAAAGCAGACGCTGAGAATCATAGCCAAACTTTGTGCCAGGTGCAGCTTTGGGCCGGGTGCACTGAATCTTATGAAAGTAGGCATAGACTGACCTGTAGGGGTCATGACCTTCACAAGGAGAGCGACAGAACCACAAAAGTATTATCTGGGCAAAGGGGTCTTTTCTGAGACTGATTCTCCAAATAAGGACTATGCATGGAGATAACCTAGAAGCTCTTTACAAATGTCGCCCATGGCAGATCAGTCTCCAAATGGCCTCCCTAGTAATGGGAACATGGACTGTCTCTGACTTGAACTCATTCGCTTGTTCTTTGATCACCTTCTCCTGAAGGGACAGTGGCCTTACCAGGCCACAGACGAAGACAATGCAGCCAGTCCTAGTGATACATGATATGCTAGGGTCAGAGGGAAGAGGAGGAAGACATCTTATATCAGTGGACATGAAGAGGGGCATGGGAGGACATGAGGGAATGAGAGTGGGATTGGGAGAGGATGAGGCAGGGGACAAGAATTGGGATACAAATTGAATAAACTGTAATCAATAAAAAATTATTTTAAAATTTTTTCCTATCCAAAAAAAAGAGAGAAAGAAAAAAAGAAAAAAATAAATAGCCCAGGGGCAGAAGATTTCAGTGCAGAATTACACTAGACCTTCAAAGAATAGCTAACTCCAATTTCCTTCAATTAATTCCATAAAATAGAAAAAGAAGGAGCATTACCAACATTTTATGAACCCACAGTCACCTCGATACTTACACCTCACAAAGACCCAACACAGAAAGAAAATTTCAGGCCAACCTTTCTTATGAACATTGCTGCAGAAATACTCAAACAAATACTCTCAAACACAATTCAAAAATACATCAAAGATATCATCCACTATGACCAAGTAGGCTTAAACCCAGGTATGTAGGGGTGGTTCATAATATGGGTATCCGTCAATGTAATCCACCATATAAACAAACTTAAAGGAAAAAAAAACACATAATATCCTTAGATGATGAAAAAGCATTTGATAAAATCCAAAACTCGTTTATATTAAAGTCCTGGAGAGATCTGTGATATAAGGCACTTACATAACATAGTCAAGGCAATATACAGCAAGCATATAGCCAACATCAAACTAAATGGAGAGGAACATAAATCAATCCCACTGAAATCAGGGACAAGGCAAGGCTGCACACTCTCTCCATATCTCTTTAACATGGTTCTTGAAGTACTTGCTATAGCAATAAGAAAAGTAAAGGAGACCAAGGGGATACAAATCAGAAAGGAAGGAATCAAAGTATCACTACTTGCTGATGATATGCTAGTATACATGAGTTAACCCAAAAATTCTACCAGGGAACTCCCACAGCTGATAAACACCTTCAGCAAAGTGTCTGGATTCAAAATTAACTAAAAAATATCATTAGTCCTCCTGCTTACAAAAGACCAAAGGGCTGAGAAAGAAATTAAGGAAACAGCACTGTTCACAATAGCCACAAAGGACATAAAATACCTTGGCGTAACTCTAACCAAGCAAGTCAAAGACATGTATAAAAAAAAAAAAGTCAAGTCTATGAAGAAAGAAATAAAAGAAGATATCAGAAGATGGAAATATCTCCCACGTTCATGGCTTGGCAGGATTAACATAGTAAAAATGGCCATCTTACCAAATGCTATTTACAAATTCAATGCAATTCCCAACAAATTACCAACACAATTCTTTACCGACCTTGAAAGAAAAATTCTCAACTTCATATGGAATAACAAGGAACCCAAAACAGCTGAAAAGATCCTCTACAATAACAGATTTTCAGGGGGTATCTCCATCTCTGATCTCAAGCTGTAGTAGAGAACAACAGAAATAAAAATGTGCAGGGTAATGGCATAGAAACGGACTGGTAGATAAATGGAAAAGAATAGAAGACCCAGAAATTAAACCCACACACTTATGAACACCTGATTTTTTATGAAGATGCCAAAACCATACAATTGAAAAATCGATGTCATCTTCAGCAAATAGTGCTGGACTAACTGGATGTCTATATGTAGAAAAGTGCAAATAGACACATATTTATCACCCTGCACAAAACTAAAGTCCAAGTGATTCAAATATCTCAACATAAAACAAGACACACTAAATCTGTTGGAAGAAAAATTGGGAAAGAACATTAATCTCACTGGCACAGGCGACAGCTTCCTGAACAGAACACCAACAACACAATCTCTAAGATCAACAATAAATAATTGGGACCTCATAAAACTGAAAAGCACCTAAAACAAATGACACTGTCATTAGAACAAAATAACAACCTACAGACTGTTAAAAGATTTTCGCAACCATATTTCTGACAGAGGACTAACATTCTGAATATATAAAGAACTCAAGAAGTTAAAAAGCAACAAACCAAGTAATCTAAATAAAAACTGGGGTACAGAGCTAAACAGAGAATTCTCAATAGATGAATATCAAACGGTAGAGAACCATTTAAATAATTGCTCAATGTCTTTAGTCATTAGGAAAATGCAAAAAAATAAAAAATGACCCTGAGAGTTCACTTTACAACCATCAGATTGGCTAAGATCAAAACTCAAGTGACAACACATGCTGGAGAGGATTTGGAGAAACAGGAACACTCTTCCATTGCTGATGAGAATGTAAACTTGTACAACCACTTTGGAAATTAATCTGACATTTTCTCAATCAGAAATAGTGCTTCCTCAAGATCCAGCTATACCATTCCTGGGCATATATCCAAAAGATGCTTAAGCACACAATCGGACATTTGATCATACATGTTTGTAGCAGCTTTATTTGTAATAGCCAGAAGCTGGAAACAACCCAGATGTCCCTCAGTTGTGGTACATTTACACAATGGAATACTACTCAGCAATTAAAAACAAGAAAATCATGAAATTTGCAGGCAAATTGTGGGAACTAGAGAACATCATCCTGAGTGAGGTATCCCAGAAACAGACACACATGACATATACTCACTTATAAGTGAATATTAGATTTATACTATAGGATAATCATACTAAACTCTGTACTCCTAAAGAAGCTAAGCAAACAGGAGGACTCTGCGTAAGATGCTTAATCCTTATTCAGAAAGGCAAAGAGGATGGACATTAGAAGAAGGAGAGAACAGGGAACAGGACAGAAGCTTACCACAGAGGACCTCTGCAAGACTCAACCAGACAGTGTATCAAAGCAGATGATGAGAAGCATAGCCAAACTTTAAGCAGAGTACAGGGAACCTTAAGAAAGAAGGGGGAGAAAGAAAGACTTGGAGGGGGACAGGAGTTCTACAAGGAGAGCAACAAAGCAAAACAATCTGGGCACAGAGGTCTTTTCTGGGACTGATATTCCAACAAAAGACCATGCATGGCAGTAACCTAGAAGCCCTTCATAGATGTACCCCATGGCAGCTGAGTGTCCAATAGTGTTCCCTAGTAATGGGAACAGGGACTGTCTCTGACAGGGACTCAGTGGCTAGCTCTTTGATCACTTCCCCCTGAGAAGGGAGCAGCCTTACCAGGGTACAGAAGAAGACAATGCAGGCAGTCCTGATGATACATAATAGACTAGGATCAGATAGAAGTGGAGGAGGACCTATCCTATCAGTGGACTGGTGAAGGGGCATAGAAGAAGATGGAGGGGCCGAGGGAGGAGGTTACAGCTGGGATACAAAGTGAATAAACTGTAATTAGTAAAAAATATACAAACTTAAAAAAGAACTTAAGCATCAACAAACCAAATAATCCATTTTTAAAAATGGGGTACAGAGCTAAACAGAGAATTCTCAACAGAGGAATATCGATTGCCAGCGAAACATTTAAAGAAATGTTCAATGTCTTACTCATCAGGGAAATTCAAATCAAAATGACACTGAAACAACCCAGATGTCCATCAACAGAGGAATTGATACAGAAATTTTGGTACATTTACCCAATGGAATATGACTCAGCAATTAAAATCAAGGAAATCATGAAATGTGCAGGCAAATGGTGGAAAATAAAGATCATCCTGAGTGAGGTATCCCAAAAGCAGAAAAACACATAAATGTATACACACATAAGTGGTGTATACTCACTTATAAGTGGATATTAGACATATAATATAGGATAATAATACTAAAATTTTTATACCTAAAGAAGTTAATCAAGAAGGAAGACCCTGGGTAAGATGATCAATCCTCACTCAGAAAGGCAAATGGGACAGACACCAAAAGAGGGAGAAAACAGGGAACAGGGCAGGAGTGTACCACAGAGAACCAGTGAAAGACAATTTCCAGTAGGGTATCAAAACAGATGCTGAGGCTCATAACTAAATTTTGCAGAGTGCAGGGAATCTTATAAAATAAGGGAGAGATAGAAAGACCTGGAGAGAACAGGAGCTCCACAAGAACAACAGAACCAAAAACTCTGGGCCCAGGGGTCTTTTCTGAGACTGATACTCCAATCAAGGACCATACATGGAGATAACCTAGATCCTTGGCACAAATGTAGCCCATGGCACCTCTGTCTCCTAGTGGGTTCCCTAGTACTCAGAAAAGAGGTTCTCTGACATGAACTCAGTGGCTGGCTCTTTGATCACCTCCCCCTGATTGAGGAGCAACCTTACCAGGACACAGAGGAAGACAATGCAGCCAGTCCTGATGAGACCTGATAGGCTAGGGTCAGATGGAAGGAGAGGAGGACCTCCCTGTCAGTGGACTTGGGGAGGGGCATGGGAGGAGAAGATGGAGGGAGGGCAGGATCTGGAGGGGACTAAGAAAGGGATGAGGGAAGTAGCTACAACTAGGATACTAAGTGAAAAAATTGTAATAAATTAAAAAATAATTCTTAAAAATGGAAAAACAAAAAAACTTTTAAAAATTCATTTTCAACAAAAATAAATGAAAGGAATCACTACATGAAAAATGTTTAATATAAAACAGAGTAACAAAAAACTCTACAAATACTCTCTGTGAATAGTGTGTCCTGTGATTTAATGATTAATTTGTTCAGTGTATATATTAGGGTATCTATGGATGTGAAGGAATATCATGACCATGGAAAGTCTTATTAAAAATCATTTTTATTGGAGCTAGCTTACAGTTTCAGAGTTTTAATCCATTAGCACCATGATGAGAAGCCTGGCAGTGTGAAGGCAGACATGGTGCTTAAGAAGGAACTGAGAGTTCTACATCTGGATTAGCAGGCAAAAGGAAGAGAATGCCACACTAGGCGTGGATGAGACCTCGGTGCCCACTCCCAATTATATACTTTCTCCAAGAAGGCCACACTGCCTAAGAGTGCCATTCCCTATGGGCCACACATTCAAACAAATGAGTCTATGGGCTCCATTCTTATTCAAACCACCACAGGGTTGGAGTCTCTTTTATCTACTAATTGTGTGTATGTTGCTAGCCCCAGGCTGAAATCTGTGTACATATATGATACAAGATGAAAGAGTGCGATTTTTACGGAAAATTTTTGTTTGTTGCATTAGTCAACATTCAGTTATCAAGATATCCATGAAAATCAAGTTGTAAGAATGAATGATTATGACTCATAGTGCAGGGGTTTTAGTCCATCCTTATATGGTTCCATTGCCTTTGGGCTGTTCTTGGGCAGTACACTATGGTGGTCACCAGACTGGGAGGAATCCTCTTACCTCATACCCTCTGAGAAATATAGAGAAGAAGATATTTGTGTTGCATAATCTCCTCTTAAGTGGATATTTCTAGTGATCTAAAGCCTTTGAGGCTCGATCTCCTAAAAACTCTACCATCTTTTTTAGCACCACAGGCTGGAACAAAAATCTTCAGAGGACAATAATATAAACTATAGATTTTGGTTACTTGCTTTGATAACATATTGTGATTTATACTGTAAAGATAGTCCCTCTGTTCTTTATATGGAACCATAAGTTGCTAACATTTTGCTTCATCTATTTTTTTGTGTTTCTCTTTCTGCTTTTTGCTTTCTTAGTCTCAGACCTTCAATTCCTTCCCTATTACTTTTTTTGCATTATTCAGGGTTTTCTAGAGGAATAGAACCAACAAAATTTTAAAGAGAAACTCTGCCTACACAATAGCAATTGTATAGTCCAGAAATGGCTGTGTGCATACTAGGAAGTAGAGAACTCACTTATAAAGAACAGGCCATACACACTGGCTTCCTCTTCCAAATTTTTCCATTTGGGCTTCCAGCCTGTTAAATGACATCACCCAATACTAGGCAAATCTTTCCTTTTCCACATGTCAATAATCTCTTGAAATGGTGACGAGGTTCACTTGGCTAACCCTACATATCATTCAATCTAGTTAAACTGACAATCAAGACCATCAGATTCTCAAGTGAGAATATGTTGGCAACATTGAATCACTTTACCAAACATTTTGGTGTATATTACCTAATCACCGTACAACAATATGAAATTGGAAAATCAATGCTATTATAACGTTATTACTTAATCCACATTCCTCATCCAAATATCACAATTGCTCCAATAATGACCGTTAGGATTTCTTAGGTTTGTTTAGAATCCTGATTATATTTTATATCGATACTGCTTTTGGTCATCTGTCTTCTTAGTCTCATTTGACCTGGTACATTTCCTCAGCATGTTCTGGTCTGCTGTTCTGTGTTATATATCGGAGTACAAGCCAGTTGCTTTGTAGGCTCTCCAAAACACTGGTCAGAATTGTGCGAGTAATGTTGTACTAAAGAGGTACATGATAAACCTTCTAGAAGAAAAAGTGGGAAAGACCCTAGAACTCATTGGCACAGGAGACTTCTTCCTGAATAGAACACCAACAGCACAGACTCTAAGATCAACAATCAATAAGTGGGACCTCATGAAGCTGAAAAGCTT
>JAQQSO010002402.1:0-14402 GCA_028658305.1 Pachyuromys duprasi | reverse complement strand
GGTGGGAGGGAATGAGGGAGGGGGCTACGCCTGGGATGCAAAGTAACTAACCTGTGATTGATATAAAAATAAATAAATTTTAAAAAATATTAAAAAAAATAAAAACCCCTCAGTTCTTTTTTTCAGTTTTATTTTATATTAATCACAGCTTATGTACTTTGTATCCCTGCCGTAGCCCCCTCCTGCATTCCCTCCCTATCTCTCCCTCATCTCCTCCCTGCACCTTTCCAAGTCCACTGATAGGGGAGGTCCTCCTCCCCTTCCATCTAACTCTAGCTTATGAGGTCTCTTCAGGACTGTCTGCAATGTCCTCTTCTGTGGCCTAGCAAGGCTTTCAGATCCACCCATCCTCCCTATCCACCAAACTTTGTGTTTGCTATTTTGTTGTTGTTGTTGTTCAGTCCCTGAAGTTCAATTTGTGTTGCCACAGTAGTTTTGGGTGTGGGACCTGCCCTGGAGTGTGGTCAGCCTATGGGGGGTGGGGTACACACCATAAAAGAAAACTGACTATCTTCCAGGCTTCCAGCCACTATCAAATGCGGATCGCTCCTCAAACAGGTGAGGGATTTTGTGTCCACCACTCCACCTGGTGCTGGTCTTTTGGCTTGCTGGAGCTTGCCAACAGTGTACCTGCTGTGACAACTGTCATGAGATCATATGTGCAACTTCCAGGTTGTTCTTGGAGAAGACTGTATACTGGAAGTCTTCTACCACCTCTTGCTCTAATGGTATTTTCATCTTTTCTTCCAAGAAGATACCGGAACGTTGTAGAGACAGATGTGATATAGACATCTACTTAGGATTAGTAATCCATTGTCTCTTCTTCTTGCATATAGACCAGTTGTGTGTCTCTGTGTTAATTTCTGCCTGTTGTGAAAAGTTTCTCTGATGAGAATGAGTGATATACTGATCAATAAGTTTAACAATAAATCATTAGGAGTCATTTTATTACTGTGTCCACTGATCAGAAGTAAACATTTTCAAGTTCTGGAAACAAAAATTAATAGTGTGCTACTGAAAAAAAAAAAGGTGAGTGTAGGCCCAAGCACTTTCAGAGATGGTAAATGTACAAGTAGGAAAATGATAATCAGTTTCATTTTCTTTTCATGGTAACATTTTAGTTTGGCTAAGGGTTTGTCTATCTTGTTTAATTTCTCAAAGAATCAGCTCTTGGTTTCATTGATTTGCTGACCTGTTTTATTTGTTCTAGTTTACTGATTTCAGCCCTGAGATAGATTCTTTCCAGCCATCTACTCTACTTGGGTGTGTCTGCTTCTTTTTATCTAAGGCTCTTGGGTGTGTCATTAAGTTGTTTGTATGAGATGCTTCAATTTTCTTTCTGAAGGCACTTAGTGCTATGAACTTTCCTCTTTGCACTGCATTCATTGTGTCCCATAAGTTTGGGTATGTTGTGCTTTCATTTTCATTGAATTCTAGGAAGTCTTTAATTTTTTTTTATTTCTTCTCTGACCCAGCTGTCATTGAGTAGTGAGTTGTTCAGTTTCCATGTGTGTGTACTCTTTTTGCTTTCTGTTGTTCTTGAGGTCCAGGTTTTGTCCATGATGGTCTGATAGGATACAAGGTATTATTTCAGTCTTCTGTATGTGTTGAGGTTTGCTATGATCTATTTTGGAGAAAGTTCTGTGAGGTGCTGAGAAGAAGGTATATTCTTTTGTGTTTGGGTGAAAAGTTCTGTAGATGTCTCTTAGGTCCATTTGATTTATCACATCTGCTAGTGACATTATTTCTCTGTTTAGTTGACCTGTCCTTTGGTAAGAGTGGAGTGTTGAACTAGTGGGGATCTATGTGTGGTTAAAGCTTTATTAATGATTTTACAAATGTGAATGCCCTTGTATTGGGTTAAATATGTTCAGAATTGAGATGTCTTCTTGGTGGGCTTTTCCTTTGATGAGTATGAAGTGTCCTTCCTCATCTCTTCTGATAATTTTTGTTGAAAGTCTATTTTATTAGATAATAGAATGGCTAGTCCTGCTTGTTTTTAGGGTCCATTTTCTTGGAAGACCTTCTAGCCCTTTACTCGCAGGTAATGTCTATCTTTGTGGCTGAGATGTGTTTCTTGTATGCAGTAGAATGTAAGGTCCTCTTTACACATCCATTCTGTTAGTCTGCAACTTTTTATTGGAGAGTTGAGTCTATTGATGTTGAGAGAGATTAATGACCAGTGGCTGTTGGTTCCTTTTATTTTGATGTTAGTTCTGGTAGTGTGTTTGTGTGCTTGTCTACTTTTAGTTTTGATGTAAGGAACTTATTTATTTCCTGTGTTTCCTGGGTATAATTAGCCTTCTTTGGTTGTATTTTTCCTTCTAGTGTCTTCTGTAGGGCTAGATTTGTGGACAGGTACTGCCTAAATTTATTTTAGTCATAGAATATCTTGTTTTTCCATCTATGATGAGTAAGAGTTTTGTTGGGTATAGTAGTCTCAGCTGGAATCTGTGGTCTCTAGGGTCTGCATGAGATCTTTTGAGGCCCTTCTGGCTTTCATAGTCTCCGTTGAGAAGTCAGGTGTGATTCTTATGGGTTTCCCATCATATGTTACTTGACCTTTTCCCCTTGAAGCTTTTAGTATTTTTTTCTTTGTTCTGTATATTTAGTGTTTTGATTATTATGTGGCAGGAGAATGTTATTTTCTGATCTATTAGGTGTTCTATAGGCCTCTTTTATGCTTATATGCATCTCTTTCTTTAAATTGGTGGAAATTTTCTTCTATGATTTTGTTGAAAATATTTTCTGGGCCTTGGAGACAGGAATCTTCTTTTATCCTCTATTCCTATTATTCTTTGGTTTTGTCTTTTCATGGTGTCCTTGATTTCTTGGATCATTGAGTCAGGAATTTTTTAGATCCATTTTCTTTGATGGATGTAACAGTTTCTTCCATTGTATCTTCTACATCTGAGATTCTTTCTTTCATCTCTTGTATTATGTTAGAGATGCTTACTTCTGTTTTAGTCCCTAAGTACTTCCTCTCCAGGATTTCTTCACTTTGTCTTTTCTTTAATGTTAGCTGCAACTGCCCAGACATTGTGCTCAGACATTGTGTTTGCTGGGTGCAGCCCTCTAGAGAAACAAATAAGCCCAGAGGTTTGGTTGGTCTCCTTAGGGAGACTGTTGACCTTTGGAGCAATGTCTAGGGCTGATTCTGTGGCTCCCAGACATCTGTAGGTCTGAGGCTGGAGCTCAGTGCTCCAGAACTCAGAGGGTAATCAGTGGCCAGTGAGCACAGCACACAGGCCTGTGGCTAGAAGCTGAAGAACCCAAGCCTGTGGGAACCCAGGAAATTTTCCAGGGATTAGCTGGGTTCTCTGAGGTCTGACCTGATTATTTCCCTCACTGTGGGGTTTCCTCATGACTGGAAGACCTAGTTTCTGGTGTTTTGGGGCCCACAGTTCTGTCTGGAAGGGTGAGCACAGTGTGCAGACATGTGGCTATGCTCTGGAAACAGAGCTCCAGGAGGAACCCTGGAACTTTTCTGGGGGTTATTTGGGTGATTTGAGGTTGGACCCGATTGTTTCCCTTACCATGGAGTTTCCTCTTGGCTGGGAAACCCAGTCTCAGTGTTTTGGGGTCCATAGTTCAGATGGGGATGGTTAGCACAGCATGCAGGTATGTGGCTAGGTGCTGGATTCCGAGGATCTGCAGGAACCTGGGAACTCTATAGGGGGTTAAGAGACCCAATTGTTTCCATCACTGTGGTGTTTCTTCTCACCTTGGGAACCCAGTTGCTGGTATTTTGTGGCCCACGGTTTGGTCTGTTGGTGGATGTGCAGTCACTGCTGCCCTGCTGATAAGACACAGTGTGTGGCTGCCGCCGCCAGCTTGGGTCCCTCAGATAATGAGTTTCATTAACCAGATACTGCTATTAAGAAGACCAGAGTCCCTTGTGGTAGATGGAAGTTTTATTCTCTGTGCCCAGTGTGCTGTTATCTCCTCTTGATGGTGATATTTCAAATGTATTGCTAAGCTAGGATCCATCGACACCCCACACAAACCTCTGCCACTGAGAAGTTCAGCAGTAGATGATGAAGGGGAATGTTGTTGGCCTTCGTTAATCTCTGCTGGAAAAGAGCATCTCTAGAGGACACTGGCTAAATTAGCTATGCCCAAAGTGCTGCATCACTTAAGAGCAACAGAAAACAATCTCATTAAGACAAGATCAGAAAACAAGTCCAACATACATGATTAGAAAGTAAACCAAGCACCTACAACTGAAGTACAGTTGGCGTGACCTTCTCATGACTTTTATTTTCGCTTCTCTACTTATTCAATCCCTATTTGGGACATTAAGTTTTGTTTATAGCAATCACTTGTGTGCTTAATCACCTGTCCAATTTATTGTTTTTCCTCTTCTGTTTTTTTTTTTATTAAGTTCTGTGCAGGTTGGTTTTTGTCAGCTTAACACACCCTGGAGTCACCAGGGAAGAGGACTTGCCTCCATCAGATTGGCTTGTGGGCATGTCTGTAGTTCATTTTCTTGATTCATGATTGATGCAGGAGGATATCATGCCCAAAGAAAGTGGTCCTGGCTGAATAAGAAAGCAAGCTGAGAAAGTCATGGAAACTAGCAACATTTTTCCATGGCCTCTGCATCCATTCCTGTCTCTAAAATTCTGCCTTGATTTCCTGCCCTGATTTCCCTCAGTGATGCAATGCTACCTGTAAGCAATAAAAACCCTTCTCTTCCTGAATTGATTTTGGTCGTGTTTTGTCATATGAACAGAAGCGCAACTAGAACAATTTCTTTTAGGAAAACCTTGAAAGAAATCTGGGTAACTCAAAAGTTTTTAACTTGAACTTTTAATACAATAGCAAGTCTAGAGCTTCTTTTTAAAGAGTATCTGCTCTTTTGTGTCAGAAGTCACTGTTTAGTGAAATCTCATTGAGAACTAAAGAGAACATTTTTTTTTCATTTCAGTTCATCTTGACAAGAAAAAAAATAACCACACATACTGAATAAATTAATACTTTTGTTTTATAACTGAATCGACTTATTTAAATGAATTCTAAAAGATAGTGTGTATGTGTATGTGTGTGTCTGAATACTGTTGTCATGGAGAATAAAATATTTTTCTTTTTAGTTTTTCATACTGAGGATGGCAGATTTCTTCAGTTGATTGTTTGTTTTTAAAAATTGAGACCTAGCTGTGTAGATTCTTGGCATAATGACAATTATCAATTCAACTGTAGGTTTCCTTGGTCTCCGTCAAGCCAGATTTCTTACCAAGGGAACTGGCTAGCAGGAATAGCCACAAGAATGGGAGTTGAGGGTTTACTGTTGAGGCAGTAGACAGAACTTTCTCATATTATGCTCCCTGCGGGAAACAGAATCCCTTGAAGATTCCAGCCCTATGTTTCAGAAGATTCTCTCCCATGTGTTCCTGAGATTTCACACTGTCATTCCCTCAATACACTCTTCCTTTTTTTCTGTCATTATTGTTATTAATTCACGTTCGTTTTATTTTGCAACAGGGTCTGATAAGATTTGCTATGTAGCCAAAGATGATCTTGAAGTTTTGATCCTCCTACTTTTACCTTCCTTAGTGTTGGGTTACAGGTGTGCATGGCCAGGTCTTTGATTATGTAGAGTCAAACCCACTGAGGACTTAATACGTGCCAAGCAAACACTCTACCAATAGCCTCATTTCTTTTTCTTTTAACATTAATTAATTATGAGGTATAGAGAATTCTTCCTATGGATTACAAATTGTATACAGCACAACTTCTGCTCTTTGAAATTAAATTTGACTTTCCTTGTGGCCTCATATATAATATGTATTCTCCAAGTTACCAGGAAACAATGAAGCTCTCCTGATGTTTCTACTTACTACCTTATTAGACAGAATTAGTGGGAATAATATTACAAAACTATTGCCAGCATGAAAGCATGCACAGTTATAGAGCATGAAAGAGAGCAGAGAATACTCTATCTTGTAAGAACCATGTGGGTCAGAAGTATGGCTTCAGAGAGGAGGTGCCTTGTAGAGAAAGAGTAACTGGCATTAAAGAGTTAGAAAGAACATTTGTAAATATATTTATGACAGCCTGTTTGGTGTGTGTGTGTGTGTGTGTGTGTGTGTGTGTAACAAACTCAAGATGTCAAAACATTTTCAATGATTATTGCAATATATCTTTTATCATTTAATTAAAACTTGTGATTTTTTTTGAAAACTTGACAAGGAAATACTTTACAGCATATATTCTATATATCAAGTCTTAGGGAGTTTAGATGCCTTTCCTCTGATAGGATTAGTATAAAACATACTAGTAGGCTTACTTTTTTACTACACACACTTTTTAAAAGTTTTACCTGAATATATATATCCAGAGTGTTGGAAGTAGACAATGTAGGAACCACCCTTAAATTAACTACAGTCCTGGAAATTTGTGCTTTTCCCAAATATCTTGCATAATGCCAGTGTTAACAAATTTATTCAAAACATGGAATAGCCTTGACCTATTTTTTTCTTTTCAAATTATAAATAATTTTTTATATAAGATATTCCTATCATGGTTTCCCTCTCCCATCTCTTCCCAGATCCACCCCAACTCTCAACTTACCCAAATTCACACATGTTCCTTCTCTTTAGAAAACAGGCAACTGAAGAAAGGAAAGAAATAAGAAAGGAAAAAAGAACAGGAGAAAACAAACAAACCCGAATAATGTAAGCCAAAGAAAAAACACAAGTCACACTCGCACACACAGAAATGCCATAAAAACACAATATCAAAAAGCATAACATATAAGCAAAAGACCTGTAAGGTAAAACAAAAAAGGCAAAAAACCCTCCAGAAATTCCACTGAGTTTGTTTTGTATTGATGGGTAAGTATACAAAGCGAGGCTTCATTGGAGAAATCTAACTTTTTTCTTTGTGAGCTGTTGTCAGTTGGAGATAGCAAACATTCTGGGGTTGGATTGGGGGTTTGTGTCCACTTTCCCTCTTGGTTTTTGAACCCACCTGAGTTAGTTCTCTGCAGAGTGGACATGTGCTGCCACAGGTTGTGAATTCCTATATTCATCAGTCCAGTTGTTTCCAGAAGGCCTTGTTCCCTTGGGCTCCTCCTTCCTGACTAGCTCTTACAATGTTTCTGTCTCTTCTTCTGCAAGGATTTTTAAACCCTGAGGGGATGCATTTAGTGGAGACATCCTGTTTAGGAGTCACTCTCCCTACATTGTTTAGTTGTG
The DNA here is from genome assembly GCA_028658305.1 of Pachyuromys duprasi. Taxonomy (NCBI): domain Eukaryota; kingdom Metazoa; phylum Chordata; class Mammalia; order Rodentia; family Muridae; genus Pachyuromys; species Pachyuromys duprasi. The sequence continues at coordinate 7,203 of JAQQSO010002402.1, read as the reverse complement.
GGCCTTTGTATTTGTTCCCACTCGCTGGAGGAAGAAGATTCTCTAATGATGACAAGACACTAATCTATATGTATAACAAAATGTAATTAGGAGTAATTTTATTGCTATATTCTTTTAGCAGAGCAGTATTTGCTTTTTCCACAGGTTCACGGCCTATCTAGTTTCAGGTTTGTGGCCACTTGAGCAGTGTCTGCCATGAGTTCTCTCTCACGAATTGGGCCTTAAACCCAATCAGATAGTGGTTTGTTACTCCAACAACTTTTGTGCCATGGTTGCACCAGATTATCATGCAGGCAGTGGACCTATTTTAGTTTTGCTAAGGAATATTGGGATAAACAAATCTCAGGTTGGTGAATGCCACAGGAAACATTAGCGGGCTTAGTGTAGATACAACAGGGTTTATGGAATCGTGTGTTTTTGATAGAGCATGTTTCATCTGATATAAAGGCAGGCTCAGAAAATGTGTGTCCTTTGTCTTTATCTGAGAGACTATCATTCTTGATTAGTGTGACTTACTTGTTGAGAAGCTTTGATAGATAGTCCTATGGTAGGTTAAAACATACCTTTTCATTCAGTGACCATGGGTTACAATTTTTGAAATCTCTCCCTATTAAAAAAAATGAATCAAATGTTAAGAGACATTTCTTTCATGAAGTTCCTGATATCTGCATCTTTTAAACCATTATAGTTCCCATCAAACTGAACAACCAGCTTACAACGTCACACTGATATTATAAGGAACAAAAAGCAATACCTAGACACTTTCATTCTCTTTCTGTCACGATGTCCAGGTGGTAACAACTGAGACCAGCATTTTACCAAGACTAATAGCAATATCTTGATCTCAAGTCAGAACTCATATTCCACCAAATGAAGCTTAGAATAAATATCAATAACAGCACACAGATAAACTTTTGGTGAGTTTAATTCTACTTGTCTTTTTAAAAAAAATGATGGCTTTAAAATGATGTTTTTAATATATGGTCTTTACGTTAGAAGACTTTACATAAATGCAACCTAACTAGGAGGTTATTCAGTGTAGCAGAAGGCTCTGGACTATTCAGGAGTCTTAACTCTTAGGTTCCGTCTTCTGTGTAGCCATCTCTAAGTGAGGGTGAGTGGGCCCCATGAAAGTGCTAGGGTGTTGCACAGATGATTAGGGTAAACTTTATCATAAAGTTGAGAGTATATTTCTGCCCAATAATATTTCTTTGAGATATTCAAGTGAGAGATTACCTTGAGATGGACTGATTGATCACTTGAGCTCTTCACAGAGTCCCTGGAGCTGAGGAACTATCTTCTGCAGCACCAAAGGACTGGTGGCTAACTTGTGAGAGGAATTTGAGGAACTGTAGGAAGCTTGAGTGACAGCCAGGATGAAAGGGCAGACCAACCAAAGCCAAAATCACTGCTGCCTGCTGCCTGGGTTCTACTCTGTAACCACGCATGCCCCATAGAATTGTAAAAGCAATTGTTCGTTGAATTAAGCCACCAAGTTTATGGACATTACTTGTAAAGCACATCTAGTTAAACAATACTACGAAACAGCTACTCAAACATCAACCCTTTTATTTCAGTTTATGTACTCCATAACTGTAAAATAACAAGTTTTAGTTTTGGGATTATATTTTTCTTAAATTACGTCTATTGAAGCATGCATTACTTCTGTGACTCTAAACACACATATGTACACATACATGAGATTGTTTTAAGATAAGTAAGACAGTAACTGTTGTTACTGTTAGGTTTTTTTGTTGTTATTGTTTTGCGTTTTTGTTTGTTAGCTTGGTGGGTCCTATCTTAGGTCTGAAGGGAAACAGTGCAAAAATTATGGACACTAAGGGAAATGTACATCTGAGGAAAATTAAAATATTATGTAGTACTGAATGGTTTTTGTCAATTTGATACAGAGTAAGATCATGTGGGGAGAGGAAGCCCCAATTAAGAAGTTAATTTCTTCAGACTGTGGGCATCCTGTCAGGTGTTTCCTTGGTAATGATTGATGGATTGGTGAGGGAGAGCCCCGCCTTCTATGAGTCATGCCAGAGCAGGGCAGGTGGTCCTGAGTTGTGTATGAAAGTAAGCTCTGTATGCAGCAAAAAATAATGAAATAAGCAGCTGTCTTCTGTGTCTTCTGTCTCAGTTCCTGCCTCTTGGTTCCTGATTGCGTTTCTGCCCTGAATTTGCTCAGTGATGAACTGTGATGCAGAACTATAAGCCAATTAAACTGTGCTTTCTCTCAGAGAAAACAGAGAAGGGAATGAGAACATATGATGAGTGTTGCTCAAATGTCACACTGTCTGGGCAGAGGAGAAAAGAAAGAGCTCAGCCATGTTTGCAGAAGAGCACATATGATGTAGGTTTCAAATGGAAGTGACAAGGTTGGTCCAGAGACAGAGAAGGGAACTGGAGCCTACAAGAAAAGAAGAGATGATTGAGAAGGCTTCGTGAAACGCAGAGAAGGAGCATGCAAGCAGCTGAAAGTCCTAGCTGGAATTAAGCCAGGTCACTGGCTGAGATTAAGAAGGATGAGAGTGAGGAGGGCCTGGGAAGTAAAGATTGCAAACATAGAAAATAGAGCAGAGAGAAAAACCTGCCTGTGTTCCAGAGTGGTGGGTAGATTGGCAGGCAGGTCTGACAGCCACCCTGAGGCTGTGGTACCCTGAGCTTGGAGCAAGAACTGCAGAGCAACGAACTTCTTCCCTCTGCGCAGAGATTATGTTGGGCTTTAGAAAGTTCTAAGTTTATATACTTGTGAATTTCTTCCTAAAACACAGAATTCTCCTGATCCTAGCCTGCCTCCATGTTATTTCAAGGTAGACCACTACTGCCTCTAAACAACCCTCTAAAACACGTGTGCGCGCACACACACACATTGCCACTTGCATATGCATGTACACACACATGCAAATATGTGCTCGAGCACACACACAATTTTCATTTTCTTGAGTCATTTCAAATTATGCAACTTCTTTTGAAAATTAATGTGAGAGTTAGACATTAGGGCATTAGTAATGTGTGTGTGTCATGGTGGTGGTGGAGGAGTCAGGACAATACCCAGATACCCCACTGGGAAGAATCGAAGAAAGAGGTTAAAGTGAGAAGTTGTTTTGCTGTTTTTTTTTTAAACTTGTAAGAAACATAACAAAAGATAGAAGGAAGAATAGAAAGGACAGGAGATAAGAGGAAAAGCAAATGCTTTATATGAGCTTGTAAAGTGTGTTTCCTTTTAACTGTCTGCAGGTTTAGATATAGTGACTCAAAACAAAGTAAACCCAAGAAAATAATCCAAATAGTGAGTAACCCAGCAATGAAAATGGGTTAATTGTTTTTAGGTTTTTTTTCACACAACACATGTTCTGTCATGTTTTTAAACCTAGGCTTTATATTTTATGTGACAACCTGATATTTACCTCCCCCCATGTTAAAGATAAACTAGATTCATATTTAGCTGTAATGTTAATAACTGTCTTTGATGTGTTTAAAGAGTTTAGACTACCAAAATATAATAAAACACCATCTATACTTTATTATAGCTAAAGCATTTCAAACCTAAAGAAACACACACACACACACGTGCATGCTTACACATGAGCATTGTGCAGATAATTTAGGGAGCTGAAACCTGAAGCAAAATATTGTCTCCATAAGCAATGCAGGACATCATCATTAGACAGATGCAGAAACCCGTCAGACAGGCATAACGCTGATGTCTGATCTGCTTGGTACCCACTAATGGGCCGCACAGAGAGAACACTCAAAACTGTGGCTGGAGGTGAGGCCGTCAGTCTTTGCAGTCTAGGAAGCCCATGAGACTTTGAGAAAAGTGAGTCCTCAGGTCGGGGAGAGGCGTTTCTGATGGACCTTGCCTAACAGAAACCAGGAAAAGAGAAGATGCAGTGGTCATAAGGAAAGCGAGTCAGGCGTTGAAGTGTATGCGCTTTTTGACGTGTATTGCTTTTCTCACTGTCACTTTCAGGAAGCTACCACAGGGCATCTACCTTGGAATCAGACTGGCTGGAATTCAAATTGTACTCCTCTCTACGAGCTGTTTGACTTTGTACAGATGCCCTCAACTCCACCTAAACCAGCTTCTCTCAGTCTGTGGGTCACATCCTCCTAAAGACACAGATACTTATATTAAACACAGATACTTACATTAAACACAGATACTTACATTAAACACAGATACTTACATTAAAATTAGTAACAGTAGCAACATTATAGCTATAAAGTAGCAACAAAGTCATTTGGTGGTTGGGGGTAACCATGACTTGAGAAGCTGTGTTAAAAGGTCTCAGCATTAGCAACACTGAGAACTATTGATCTAAACAAAACCTATAAAGTGAGGTTTTGTTCATGGTTTGTAAGGTTTGTCAAGAGGACTAAATGTGACAGCATGTAGCAGAAACAGGTATCTGTAAGTAAAGAAACCTATTAGAAGAAAGATGGCATACTTCTAGATTAATCTAAGTTTGATACTGGATAAATGTTTTTTTAAATCAGTAATGCCAAATAAAGGACTCACCATAAAGCATGCTATGAATATACCGAGAACCTCACTGGACTACATCTTGGAGTCTGTCAGAATGATTGCTGTAGGGCCCATTCTTCTTCTCAGTTCATGCTCATCAGGCTGGCTCTTCTTTACAATGGCAAAGCTGTTGGTAATGAATGTGGCCCAAACACACCCCTAAAATGCCACTTTTCTAGTTTTGCTTTCATGTTAAAAATATCTTCAACCTCTTTTTATTTATTTAAAAGCTTTCTGTAGTTCATAAATCATAACAATCCTCAAAACTCAAAAGCACATTGAAGTCCCATAAGTTCCTTTTTCTAAATTTGAAGAAAAGATTTGTCTTTACATATATGGAAAAGCAACTGCCTTTCCTATTACACATTCTATTTTTGAACTTACTGAGAATTTAGTTAAGTAGTCTACTGCTTCTTACTAATTTGAACATTTTCCAACAGAAGCAGGGATTGGTTCTATGTGTCATCAATCACACATGATTTTTGAGCATCTATGTTAAGCAAGGCATTGCCTTAGTGTTCTGTGATCTAGATACAAGAGAAAGATACAGTTTTAGCTTTTAAGGTGCTCAGGAAAATGGATGAGATAATGAGCATTTGTTGAATTTAACAAATGTAAAACGTTGCCTATATTGAAGAATTTGAATCTGTCTTTGCAGGTGTGGAGTTTTGTAGTTGAAAACTTGGACATGCCTTCTGCATTGGAAACAGAGCTGTGCTTTTATCAACACAACAATGACTAAGTACTGTCCTGGGTGCATTATGCCTAGATGGATGTAAAATAGTTTGTCTTTTGTTTATCTTCAGGGGTAAGTGATAGAAATGCAAACCCATCTGTCCAGGAAAAAGCCATAGTCTTGATTGAGCCATCCATTAACCTGAGGCTGAGTCCCGTCATTGGCAGGTTTCCCTTTTGCTCTGTGTTTCCTTACCATCTTTGTTCCTTCCTCACTCTCCTTCTCATTGCTCTTGTATCTCTCACTAAGGCGGCCCTCCGGCTTGATCCTCCTGCTTCTGTCTTCCAAGTTTTGCTAACAAACACCGCAGCATTTAGCCTTATCGTCTCTATTTTCATTAGGGCCCTCTCTATAAGGAGCCACTAATAGCTTATAAGGTTAGTCATTTAAACCACAAGAGGAGAAAGAGTGCCCATTTCTGGAGTCTGTACTCTCTGGTGGCTTTATATGTTCTAGTTTCCAAACCATAGAGGAAACCTCCTCACAAGGGGTGGAGTACTTTGGCTAGCTTAGATGAAATGGTACTGTATTTCAGAGAGGGGAAACTGACTAGTGTGAGTTCTACTTAAAGGAAAGAAGGGCTGTCTTTAGAACCCGTGTTCCTTCCAAATTAGCACCCAGCCTCAACTGGAAGTTCTTTTCAATTGAGAATGCTTCCTGTCTGATGCATTAATTTTATGTGAAAACATTTTTGTGAATTGCATACAAAACCAATAAAAGTTCCTTTCATATTTTCTTCTTGTGAAGAAACACATTTCTTAATAGAAGAGATTTCCTTAATAAATCTAGTCTTTAAGAAAGGAAGGAAGGACTTGTAAAAGACAGGGATATCCCTGACAAACGCAGCTTGGATTCCAAAAGGTGAAAAACTGTGATTCAGTGCCACCATTCCGGTATATACAATGTCTGCAGAACCTGCATTGTTTGTGTGTGTGTGTGTGTGTGTGTGCATGCACACACATAGATGTGCATGTATGGTTGTGTGTGTGGTCTGTTAATGTATGGTAGTAGAGTGAGAGGCAAGAAGAGGCCCTAATGTTAGCTTATCAGTGTACTGTCATGGTTGATGTTAAACAGCCTTTCCTCTCTTCCAAATGAATTAAATGACACTTTCTATGCATGCATGCTCTACGCAGGAGACAGACTTGTTCCTCTTCTAATGAGAACAGTTGTCAAATAAGCTCATTTATCAGCTGTGTCTAGTCAAATGCCAACCATATAAACTATATTTGTATTATTTTATGCATATTTTATCGACAGTGTTCTTTAACTATTGAAGCCCTGTTGATTTTTCATGACTGTAACAGAGTTCAAGGAACAAATCACACTCTTCAGAGTTTTGCTGCCCTGCTAAGTTGGCTCACGTCTCTTCTCTAGTTGGACAGGGCTATTGTGTCAAGATGAAAGGGAAACTGAGTCTCAAAGTTTGTGTGCTTCGCTAGTGGGTCTTTCTCTTCATTTCAAAAATGAAGCATATGTTTTGCAGAAGGTATTAGTAGTAGAACATGTCTTTCAAGGAAAGAAAGCAATACTTGGCAACAGTGCGTTCTGATAGTACCTTTGAAAATGGCTACAGCAGGGAGACATACAGGAAAGCATGAAAGCATAATATCGATAGTCACAGCACCACGGCATTAAATAAAGTGAAGGCATAAATATTTAAATTAGATTTTGTTTTTCATACTTTATTATGTCAGGAAGAAATTGCAAGCTCTGGAAATCCTTTGCGTCTCATTGAGAGAAAAGTCTGTTTTTTATGGCCCCTCTCAAGAAATATCCGCATCAGCAGAAGGTTGCGAGCAGTCATCATATTTGATTTTATTTAACATTTCTTAAACACGGAGTTGTTTTTATGCATACGTGGTGTGTTGGCATTTTTACATTATCAGCTCCTTGATTTAATTTTTATTCTTGGTGCTGACCTGTCATAGGG
>JAQQSO010002401.1:0-14403 GCA_028658305.1 Pachyuromys duprasi | reverse complement strand
TGATCTGGCCAGAAAGGCTGTTTTCCTCGTGCTCCTCCTCAGCTACCTGGGGTCACACCGGTTCTCAGTCAGGAGCCTTTCTTTGTATCTAGAGTCTTCCCCGAGGAGTTTAATCATTTCTAGCTTTTGATTTGGAGTGAGAGAGCTCTGCAACCCTTGTGTTCACTTGAACACTTACAGGCCATGGCAGGTTACTAATTAGCCTCATTTCAGCACTGTCTCTCGGGAAATAGGCAGGGAAGGGACCAGGAACATCCCCACCATGGAGTAGTCAGAGCACAAGCTCCCTGTCATATTTGCGCGTGGCCCATCCATATGACTGATTAGCTTAGTAATGGCAAAGGTTACAGGGCTGCTCAGAAGGTATAATCCTGAGAAGAAAGTTTGACATACTGTGAGAATTAGAAAAATGTGACAGAGTGAGAGCATGCAGTTGGAAAAAATGGCACGAAAGACACGCTCAATGGAGGGTTGTTAAAGCATCACCTTGTAAACCGTACACATACACCCTACACCACATACACACACACACACCATGCCACACACACACACACACCACACCACAGCATGCCATTCCACATACATACAGCACATCCCCACCCCGCACACATCCCATAGGGCTGGAGAGATAGTTCAGTTGTTAAGAGCATTGACTGCTCTTCCAGCAAATCTGGGCTCAATTCCCAGCACCCACATGGTGGCTCACAATCATCTGTAATTCCAGTTTCAGAGGATCTGACACTCTCTTCTGGCCTCAACCAGGGCATCAGCCAATCGATGGGCATCAGCCAGGCATGCACATGGTACACAGACATCCATGCAGGCAAAACATCCACATAAAATGAAATGCAAAACAAAGCAGGATTCGAAAAATACAAAAAGTGAGAAGGGCTGGGAACCCAGCTCTGCTGATAGCCACGATGGGCCGCTTGTCATTTGGTATCTGATCACACAATTAACTGTATTAGCGCCGTCATTAGCACCATCACCATCATCACACGAGTGCTGGTGCAGCGGCTGCGGGAGGGCCCACACCATTATTGGTGGGGCCACTGTGGACTGCTGATCCCGGCTTCTATCAGAAAGCATGCCGGGCGAGCCATGGGGAGCAAGCCAGTGAGCAGCACCCCTCGCTTGCCTCTGCATCAGCTCCTGCCTGACTTCCTTCAGTAATAGGTTGTGACCAGAAAGCTATACAATGAAATAAACTCTTTCTTTCCCAAGTTGCTTTTGGTCATGGTATTTTATCAGAACAATAAAAACTTCAACTAAGACAACCACCACCATCTCCACCACCACCTTCACCGTCACCACCACCTCTACCAGCACCACAACCTTCACCACCGCCACCGCCACGATTACCATCATTAGCACCCTTAAAGCATCACCATTGCTATCACTACCATCTGCCATCAACACCGTGTTCATTAGCACTAACCACTACCAGTCCTACTGCTACTACCTCTACTATAGGTCCAACGGAGGCGGCGGGTCATGTCATCCCCAGGCCTCTTTGGTAGACACCATCCTGTGAAGCAGATGCTGTCTGCACCTTTCAATACTGAGTGAACATGACCAGTCTCCCACTCCCCAGGCTCTTATCTTGGGCCAGGATTTATAGAAGGAAAGAAAGGGATAATGGGTCTCCTACAGAGAACCCCTGGGCTCCAAGGCCAAGGCAAGGAATTGCCCTAAACGTGGTGCAATGAGGTGGGCCATGGCTGCTTTGTTCACACCCTCCCATTTAGGAGCACCCTGAAGATTGGCATCGAGATCACACTGAGGAGGGCCCACTTCCACTCTGTGGACCCTGGGTAAGTCTAACCAACCCCCGTTGCTTTGGCTTCTTATCCACAGGCAAGCCTGGCCTTCCCTGAGGTTGGAGGGAGGTAGGGATGGGACATAGGGAGGAGCCTGACAACTATGCAGCAGGGTATCTGCTGTCAACGGATCTTTTGCTGGGCTGAGTCACCTGTCTGACTGATCAAGGGAAAGAAGCTCGGCTCAGGAGTTAGTAGCAGGGCCGGATCAGCAGACGCTTTGAGCCCCTGAACACCTTCCCACTTCTGGATTCTTCATCTGAGACTCTGGGCACAGTCAGGGAATCACCACAATCCCAGTGTTCAGGCAGCAGGCCACCAAACAAGACCCCTGCTGACACCCAGCTCTGCCCTGAGAGCCCTGTGGGCCACCGTAGGTTCTTACCCATATGCCCACGGCCACATTCAAGGCAAAATACACAGTGATGACGATGATGTCAGTGACGCTCAGCTGGGACCCTGGAGCGTGAAGGTCTTCTGTGGAGTTGTCCGCTGCCATCCTGCTGCGAGCACCACTGGGAGCCCAGGGACTGAGAAGAGGTGAGGTCACCAAGGGTTCTCTGAGCAGAAGTCATTGATCATTAAACCAAGTGAGAAAGTGGCATCTCTAGCCCGTGGTGTGGCTGCATGCCAAGGGACTGCTTCAAAGTGCAGATATATCCCCCTTGGCTCTCCAGTGGCGTGTCTCAGGGGGCAGAAACTAGGGTGATCTGGAGGGCAGAGGGAAAGGAGCCTTCTTAAACTCTGAGTGGGCTGGGAGAGGAGGGGAGTGGAACGGCTCTGAAGGAAGCCCCCGTTTGGCTTACCCTAGATTTAATTAAGTATAGAGGAATGGAATGGGATGGCTGCCTTACCTCTTGGGACATCTCCCTGAGGCATAGTATGTCCCTGGAGTCAGTTGGTTGACTTGAATTCAGGATGGTGGCTCCTTACAAAACCAGGAGTGACCCTACGCCAAGCCCTAAGTCCTATAATCATTATTTCTTTTTCTTTCTTTCTTTTCAGCCAGCAAGACAGACCTGTCTGTACCACTTGGCCACCCATTTACCCACCTATCCAGCCTGAGCCAATAGTTGTCAAATACCCAGGACCCCTTCCCATTCTGTAGTTCCCATGTCACGGTCAAAGCCATCATGCAGTGTAGGTGCTATCTTAGTCTAGCTGAGGAAACCGAGGCTGAAGGCTAAGGTCCCCACCATTCAAGGGGCAGAGCCAGTTCTCCTGCAGATTCAGATGTGGGTCTCGGTATGGTGGCAGTGGCGACTCTGGCCACGCTGGGACTCCCACCAAGGCCTGCCACCCACTCAGCAGTGACATCAGAGTGTCATGCTCTGCTCAGTCACTTGGCTCATGTTCTGTGACACGTTGGAGTTTAACTGTACACGAAACCCAGAAGTGTTAATGAGTGAGTGGCTGCTGCCAGGAACACACTGGCCTACAATCCCACCTCATCTGCTACTTGGCAACACTGAGCAGAGACTAAAGGTTAACTCATCTATGTAGGGCATGCCTAAGACAGGAAACTGAGTTTCTACTGAGCACAGGCTTCAGCAGGCTTATATGGCTCTGCCTCTACTACACTTGCTGGCAAGCTGTCCCTCAGTGGAAATGATTGCCTGTAGTGTCTGTGAACCAAAAGCCTATTTCCACCAATCTAAAAGACCCACTGGGTGACTTCCAGATTTATTAAATGTGGTGGTTTGAATTAGAATGACCTCTATATGCTTATATATCTGAAAGCTTAGTCACTAGGGAGTGGCTCCATTTGAAAAGATTAGAAGGATTGGGAGGTGTGGCCTTGTTGGAGGAAGCGTGTCACTGGAGTTTCAAAAGCCCACGCCAGGCCCAATCTCTCTCCCTCTGCTTGTGGATCAGGATGCAGCTCGCAGCCATTACGCCAGTACCACCCTGTCATCTTCCCGGCCATGATGATAATGGGTTGACCCCCTGAAACTGTAAGCAAGCCCGCTAATGAAATGTTTTCTTGTATAAGAGTAGCTTTGGTCATGGTGTCTCTTCACAGCAATAGAACACTAAGACACTGAGCCTGTTTCATCAAGATGAGTGGTTGAATCAACAGCCACTGATGCCTCCCCTCAGCAGGAAGTGAGGCACTGATAGATAACATTGCCCACCTCTAATGAAAGAAAAAATTTCAAGAAGAAAACTGATTTTCTAGTTCTATCCTGAAGGATGTGATCGTGGGAGAAATGACAGCCCTGCTCCTGTGCCCAGCCATATCCACATTTACGCACATCAAATAGGACATAACAATTCTGGTTCAACTCAGCCCAAGAAAGGTGAGGACTCCCACCTTGTTGAGGAGTTATCTGCTTCTCAGTCTATTTTCTGTTACCACAACTGAATACCACAGACTATGTTGTTTATAAAGAAAAAAAAATTCATGCAGCCCATTGTTCTGGAAACTAGACAAAGGGGCACATCTGGAATGGCCCTTGTTTGTTCCTTGTTTCTTGTTTGTGGGGACCCTAAAAGTCCAGAAGCAGGGCAGAGAGGCATGTACCCCAGAGAGAACAGACAGCCTTTGAAAACACTCACTCTTGGATCTTGATCAGGTAATAACTCCCTAAACACCTCTTAAAGTCTCCTCCTGACTCTGTAGTTTCAGTTTTCACTAAGTGAAATTTGGGGATGTGCTCAAACCGAAGACAAAGTGCGCAGACTCTTAAGAATCGCTTTCTGAATAAGTCGGTCATCAGTGCAGGGACTGGGACCAGGGCAAAACAAATGTGTAACCAGCACAGAGCACTGGCACCCAGCAAGTGTGAAGCTGCGGAGCACAACCAGGTCAAAGGCCGTGGCAGACCAGAAGCAGCTGCTAGGACTCACTGCAGAGGTGAGCTTAGCCATGTGGGAGGGATGGTACATGATCGCCTTGAGGCTGAGTGCCACAGGTCACTTAGGACTGCAAAGCAGTCTCCTCTGGGTCATCTCAGAGAGGGGCTAGGGGGCTTTGGCTTTCTTAACCAAGTTGAGGTGGACTATCTTTTTGGGTAAGATATTTATTAGAAGCATTATTAACACCACATTGATGCAGGCCAATGGGCCGCTGCATGGCAGGAGCTCTGAGGAGAGTCCAGACTCACAAGGCAAAGTACAGGTCCCTTCTTACAGGAACACGAAGGGTGAGAGAGAGCCCTCATTTTTCATGCACCAGCAAGGCCTGGGCATGCGGCCTGGGCATGCAGCCTGTGCCTTGGCTCAGCTGGGCAACCCTCAATCATGTTGGAACTCCTCCAGGAGTCGGTTCAGGCTGGTCCTAATTTCGGCTTAGAGAAACCCAAGGAGAGTCTTGGGCAGCAGTGATGAACTCATCAGTCACTCATCAATCCCAGACTGGTGACACTTCCTAGATGCCACTGCCCACTTGTGTGTAGCATCTGCATTTGCTGGGTCCCGTGACCTCCTGGTGGCCCTTTCTGCCTGGCTTTCCTCTTGTTTGCTGATCTGGTGGCTGAGCTTTTGGATGCTCAAGTCCAGACAGCCACAATCCAGCCCTCATCAGTGGGTGAATCTGTCCACTCACTGCCATGGACCATCACAGGCTTTCAGTGAACAAAGGATCCTGTTGTAATGCTTACGCCCTGGAATTTCCCAAGAAGTCTCACGCTGAGTAAAGGAAAAGGCCCGGTGCCAAACAGAAGAGGAAAGAGACACCCCGCCATTCTGACAGCTCATCATAGCCCAGACAATGTGGCAGTGACGGACATAACCACACCTGGAACAGGATTTAGTTGTGCGTATCTCCTGCTTTCTCTTTAAACCTAAACCTCTGTCAGGCCCTCTGGAAGATGGACTTGGGCCAGAAAGTGTCACAGGTCCTTTTATTCTTCCTCCCGGTGTGGCCACACTAAATATACTTTCTCTACTTTCTCGAGTGTCTGCTTACTTGACTCACCCAGCTTGTTAGGTCTGCCCAGAGTGAAGAACGTCAACACGACACAGCTGACATTTATGCACGGTGGTGCTTGCCTTTAATCTCAGCACCTGTGAGTCAGAAGCAGAGGCAGGAGCATCCGGGTCTACAAAACAAGCTCCAGGTCAGCAAGGGCCACATAGAGAGTGTGCCTGGAGACAACACTCTGCTTTCATGGAGCTATTCAAATAAGAATGTTACAATTTCATTGAGTGCCGTGTGGGCTACAGGGCAGGTTGGTGATGATGTGCCTGGCTTTAGTCAATCTACCAGGCAAGCAGAGAAAGGCAGAAGAGGGCCTTGGTCCAGCTGAGGCGGGAGGGCCTGTGTGGTGGACAAGGGCTGGAAGTAAGTTATCTACAGCACCTGGGGGCCTGCTAGTCATCTCACAAGCCATTTGTGTGTGGCCCAAATCTGAGTGGATAACCTAGTCTTGTTAAAAATGTAGTTATATGTGCATATATGATGAGGAGTGGGCATGTGACAGCACACACATGGAGGTCCAAGGACAACTTTGTGGAGTTGATTTCCTCTTTCCACCTTCACATGAGTTCCAGAGATCAAATTTAGGTGTCAGGCTTGCATGGGGTGTACTTTTACCCACCGAGCCTTCTGACCAGCTCTTGCTATTTCTGTGAATACTTTCTTTTAGGTTATTGAGTGACTGCCAACTATTTTGTTTTTATTCTCAACCGTTTCATATATGCTGCCTTGTTTTTCTACTGTCATGAAAACACCATGACCAAGGCAACTTATAAAAGAAAGCGTTTAATTTGGGATTCGTGGTTCCAGAAGCTAGAGTCCGTGACCGTCGTAGTAAGGAGTGTGGCAGCAGGCGGGCGTGTTGCTGGACTAGTAGCTGAGAGCTTGCATCTGTTATTCAGGCATGGGGACGGGGTAGGACACTAACTGGGCCTGGCATGGGCTTTCGAAATCTCAAAGCCCTCCCCCAGGGACACACCTCCTCCAACAAGGCCATGCCATATGTCCTAGTGATTCCTAAATATTACTCTCACCTCTGTATGTGTGCTGTGACATGGCCACCCCATCATATATACACATATAATAATAATAATGAATTTTTAACTAACATATTCATTAGATTTGGGCCAAATGGCTTGTGGCATGACTGAGAGCCCCTCAGCTGCCATCGAGGGCTTTCTTCCAGCCCCTCTCCACCCCAGTTCCTCCCACCTGGACCAACGTGTCTACGTGCACCAACTGGGGCCTAAGCATATAGATACAGGAGTCTACGGGGCTGCCCTCATTCACATGGGCACACACATATGGGATTTAGTCATTTCCACCTCCACTGCCCTCTCTTTGCTCCTTCTTCTGGAGAAACCTCCCTCCATTGGCTGTGCCTCTGTGTTCCACTGAATTTAGCTGGGGCGGCTCACAGGAGTGTGGGTGGTGGGTTACTGACTGAAGCACGGGTCAGTCAGCATGGGAACGCCACTGAAGAGGATGACACAGCTCCTTCCTCAGTGCCACCTTCCAGTCCTACAAAAGCTGGCCGGGACGGCACTTCCAGCTCAGCAACAGCTTACGTTCTGCATTCTGTAATCACCTGGTTGGTGACTTCAGCCGTAGCATCTTCGTTGTATTTTTGGGGAACCTCTGAGACAATGGGCCCCAGAAACCAGAATTTTCCCAGGGATCTCACACTGAGGGAAGGAAAAGGCTGAAGCCTGCAGAAGAGAAGTTGTCCTCCAGAGAGAGGTACAACTTGTCAGACCACCACAGAGGAAAAGACTAGAGCCGACACAAAGTGAGACATCTTGACCTGGCCTGCTGAGCTAAGTCTGAACCGGAACCCCCAGGATCCTGAAGATGGACTGGGGTGGAGGGGTGTAAGCCGACCTCTTGGTTCCTCTTCCCAAAGTAGCCATGCTGAGTACATCTCCTCTTTCTGCTTTTCTAATGGTCCGATTGCAGGTGAGGGGCACAGCCTAAGATGTTGGGGTTGCCAGCACCTTGCTCTGACCCTAAGTACCACTTCAGTGCTTCAGCACCACTTTCAGGAAGAGGTGGGCGCATGGGTGTTTGGTGAATACCTGGTGTCAAAGCCCTTCACTCCTGAGGCAGCTTCCTTGTACCTCAGACAGGGAGTGGTGAGAGGGCTAATGATGGGAGAATGCCTGGCATACAGTGGCTTTCGATTAAGGGTGGTAGTTTCCATTCACTTGTCATTGAAGTTAGCAACTTTTTTGGAACTGTTCAGTACAAGTATCAATTACCACCCAAAGTTTAGGTAGGAAGTTAGCTGCTCAACAGAGTTCAGATTCAGATCAAGGCAGACCAGCAAGCAAAGTGAGGCCAGGGGGTACTGCTGGTTATGCTTCAGCTCTGCTGCATGTGTGGTCAAAGCAGGCAGACCTGTGGTGTGTCCATCTTAGGGACCTGAAGTGTTAATTAACATACAGAGCCACTGACATTTTACAGCTCTCATGGCGGGAATTAGGTGGACACTGAGGTCATTTAAAATTATTTACATTTCTTTTGTATTTATTTATATACGGTGTATGTACATGCTCACGTAGCTTCCATGCACGTATGCCATGGCATGAATGCAGCTGGAGGACAACTTGTGGAAGTTAGTTCTCCTTGTCATGTGGGGGCCAAGGATCAAATGCAGTTCATTTGCACCTTCACCCACCAGCCATCTTGCTGGCTCATTTTTCAGCACATAGTGGACCAACCCAGTAAGAAAACAACTTGCCTAGTAATCAATGGAGAGATGTATAACAGGCTGAGTTACACTGAGAATGATTACTGAGAATAAGACAGCACTGAGCAACACATCAAGGTTCAAAAAGCATCACAGAAAAGGTGGGGGAAGAATGTAAAATTGGGAGAACACGGGAGTTGTGAAGTACTGTATTCTGGATATGACATGGCAATTTTGCTGATGAACTCATATAGCAGCTGTAGTTTTCTGTGCAAAAATCAAGTCAATAAAAACTTCTTAAAAAAACAAAACAAGGGGGCTGGAGAGATGGCTCAGAGGTTAAGAGCACTGGCTGTTCTTCCAAAGGTCCTGAGTTCGATTCCCAGCAACCACATGGTAGCTCACAGCCACCTATAAGGAGATCTGGTGCATAATGAGATATTGTGTATACATAATAAATAAATATTTAAAAAAAAATCCAAAAAAAAAAAAAAACAAGGAAAAAAAAACTCAACTTGCCTTATGCAGCGTCCCTAATCCAGTGGGAGTGTTGCTTGCCCACTCAAGGGAGAATTCTATCTGTCACTGACTAGTTCTCAATCACCACGAGCCCCACACTCAGTGCTAGTGCCTAAGGGGAGCTTAACAACTACTGCCTTATCCACCGTCCAAAGGAGTCCTTAACTCCCATTAGGGGAGTGGGGACAGCTTGGGGTGATAGAATGGGGTGACAGATGGGAAGGCCTTCCAGGCCCTAGAGTCTAGAGGGGCTAAACAGGGACCCACGTAGAAATTGGGAGGCGTTTCCATAGTGGGTTCCACTAAAACCATCAGGAGTTTAATTTGTTTAAATCAAGAAAACTACAGTGAACTGTTAGGCTGCTCAGTGTGAAACGGGAGTAATAGAAGAGTAGTCAGCCAGGGCCTAGGAAAGGGGGAAGCTGTGAGAAACCAGCCAGAGGCTTTTCCCTGTTCAAACTTGGGCCTGTAGCTGTAATATGAGAAGAGTTGACTAGGAAGTCATTATCCTATTTTTAGGAAGAGAGAAATTCTAGCACTGGAAGGAGCCAGAAGGAGCCAGCAGGTCATAGACAGTAAATCAACTAGAAAAGCCACAAGCTAAATATCAAAGTCAGACCACGTGTCAAAATCCACAGGCTGAGGAAGAAAAGGACCTGCCATAGAGCAGGTGAGTCAGTGAGAACAGGTACAAGAACAAGAGTAAAGTCGTAACAGGAAGTCCTACTTGCGGGCCACACCCTCATCTACCCCCATAGCTGTACAGGTTCTACAGGGCCTAGCCAGGGCAGAGGGGAAGAGCAGGGGTGAGCGGGTGTGGCCACGGGCTTCAAGTTTCAGACACAGAAAGTGTAGCTTAGAGAAGTGGATCTGCCCAGCACTTCCACTGTGGTCTCTGGGCAGCTCTTTAAGAATGATGAATTGGGGAGCTAAGCTGTTGATGACCAATGGTCACCACAGTTCTGAGTTCACTGTCTCACGCCCAAACATAAGGGAATTCAGATGTATAAACAGAGTGAATATAAGAAATAACTCCCAAGAGTGGGAGCGGCTCAGGGGACAGCCCAGAAACCTTTCTGGGTATTATGGCAGGACCTGGGTGAACACAAACCTTCACTGAGACTGGCTTCTCTGAGCACATGGAGGGCTAAACTAGTGAGTAGTCAACATGCCTTATGTTGTTCCCTGACCCAAGCAGCCAACTGGAGAGCTACTTCTCCATCCATAGGACCAACTCAAGACTCATTAGGGGCTCCACCCTCTCACTTGCATGAGTGGGCATGGAGGTGGGGACCTGGAGCAAAGCCAGATGTGGTGATGTGGTAATGGCTGAACTGGTGTTTTATCTCTAGTCATCCATGGTGTGCAGTAATACCCTGTATTCTTGATGCTGCAAATACACTGTTTCTAACACATTTGTCAAAAGATGGCATTACAGCCAGTATAAACTGGAAACTAATAGCCACTTCTCCCACCCCTATGATCATCACCCTCTACCTCTGGACCATCCTAGTCTAGTGTGTCTGAATCCCACTAGATGGCCCAGGTTGGCCTTTACCTCTCAAAATACCTGCCTTAGACTCTTGGGCACTGAAATTACAAACATGTGTCACCATGCCCAACCTTATAGCCTTTTCCGTTATGGAATTACAGGGCTCACATCCATGCATCTCTTACTGTGGAGTAGAGAAAGCAGTGTGCTTGCAAGGCTTCTAGGAAACTGGTTGCAGAGGTCTCCTCTGGTGGTTAAGTATGGGGCTTGAGCTAACTGTGCCTGTCCTCCTTCCTGGAACTTTCTACCACACAGGCCCCTTCCAGCAGCAGGCACGATGCCTCACACACGGTGCGCCTGAGCATGGGCACACCTGCATCTGCCTCTTCTGATACTAGCTGGAGTCAGGGCCTTCCTCGTCCCAGCCTACGGGCTCCTCCCAAGAGAACCTCAGCCTCATGCGGCCGTGGGGCAGATGCTGAGGTCTGAGTTCTCTACCCACAGGCAACTCTACCATTACCCTACTCACGCCTCTTCTTTAAATGTTACTGCCTCATGGATGGCCCCTAGAGGACCACAGGGCTGGCACCTCAGTTGCCGGCTATAGCAACCCAGGAATTTCCTACCTGAAGTGCTGGAAAGATCATCCCCTCAAACAATATCCACAGTGACCTATCCTCCCTATCAAAAGGGAAGGCCAAAGACCCAGCAGGGACCCACACACCCAAGATCACTAGAAGTGTTGTTCTTGTTCAAAGTGAAATGCCAGTTACTTACTTCATTGCTGTCTAAAGGGAGGAGAAAAGCTATAGAACAGAGGGGCGTTCACAGCTGAAGCTTCCTTAGCACAGTGAGAACTGAGTTCCTGAGTATACTGCAGCTTCCTCACATGGTAACACTGTGTGCCCACAGCTCTTCCAGTAGTTGTCAGGGAGACATGTCACCATACTATCTACTTGTAAAGAACAGGGGGTCCTTCCTTCCAGGATCATAAAGGCAAAGATGTTGTATTTTCAAAATGAGTTTGAAAACTCACGATTGAACACCTGTTTCTTTCCTTAGTAAAATGAGGTTAGTAAGAGTGCAGGCCATGTATGGGCATCAACGCTCCATGCTATAAGGAAGATGGGCAGAATTATAAATTTCAGGGGCTGGAGAGATGGCTCAGTGGTAAAGAGCACCCAGTGCTCTTGCAGAGAACCTGGGTTCAGTTCCCAGTACTCACATGGTGGCTCACTACTCTAACTCCTCTAACTCCAATTTCAGGAGATCCAATACCCTCTTCTGACTCTCTGCAGGTACCAGGCATGTACTGGTACAGACACACATGCACATAAAAATAAATCTTAAAACCTCAAAGTCTAAGACAAACTTTAGTCCTACCAGCCCTCTGTGATGCTGGCCCCCCACAACTTCCTCACTCAGCATGACTTATTGCATTCTGGTCTGAGAACTGGCTGCCCTCTAACAAAGGGAGCAGACACACAACGAGCACCACTTCTGCTTCAACTATGGAACTTTGCATCCAGAACTCACGGGGCTTCTGAAGACCTGTAAGAGCAAGGATGCTTCGCCAGACAAAGCGCAGCATGCATAGGTCAGAAGCTGAAGGGAAACAAGCAGCACAGTAGCTCGGGTCTTCAGTGGCTGTCCATTCCAGCTACAGAACAACTGTCCATATACAGAGATTTTAAAAAACAAACACGAGGTTTTATTCTTTTTGTTGTTGTTGCAGAAAATAAATATAGCCACATACTCTATAAAAGCATTTCTAAAAATGTCATATACTGGAACCAACAGTAGCTTTTTGGTTTTCTGACTGTAGGTTGTAGACAGCAGGTCATTTTATTTAACTTTTTGAACACTTGGATCAAGCAACTTTTTTAAAAAGGCTAAGCTTAAGAATTTCATTTAAGTGTATTTTTTTAAATGGTTACACTAAAAACAATCAGGTTTTAACTTATTTTATTTAAGAGGAGGTCTTTCTGTTATAAAAATTACCCCCCAAACTCACAAAATTTAAACCAACACTAAAAAGTTGGTCCTTGTACCGTCCCAGGAATCAATCAGGAGGGGGTGGGGAGAGGGAGACAGGGTCAAATGTACCTGGCCAGGCACAGGCCCTCCCAGCATGCATGCTGGGCTTCCCACTTGACCTGTGGGGGTTCTGCCACAGGAGAACTGCTCAGTCATCTAAGCCTATGTTTCTGAAAAGGTAGGACATGGACTCCCCATTGTGAATGCGGCGGATAGCTTCTGAGAGGATCATGCTAATGTCCACAGTCTTGATCTTGGGGCACTGTAGCTTCTGGATTTCATGTGGGATTGTGTTAGTGACCACCACCTGTGTGTCAAAAGAAACAAGAGCATCAGACGCCAAGCAGCCACAGGGCTGGGGTGTGACTCATGGCAGAGTGCATGTTTGGTGTGTGAAGGTCTGGGTTCAGGGCCAACACAGCAAACAGACCAAATAGACCAGAAAACAGAACAGAGTAGAGCAGAGCAAAGTCAAATCTGGAAACAAGAAACAAAGCCAGCAGTGTCATGGCTTAGTCTTAAAAATGTACCACAGCTGAGCCTCTGAGGCTCACCCTATGGAAGTCTCTTACATTCCAGAGCTATGTTTCTATCAGGGCAAAGCTGCTCATGCTTTAGGCTCTGATAAGCTCACAGCCATTAGAGCAAAGGACACTGACACATGCTGGGGAAGACCTGGAGAAACTGGAAACCCTGTTCACTGCTGGGGGGCCAAAGTAGGGGCTCTCCTTCACAGCTGCAGGGAAACCTGACTCCTGAAAGTTGTCCTCTGACCTCTACATGAGAACCACATTCATATACACACATCACACACAAAATAGTGGATCAAAATAAAATTTAAAATATGTAAACAACTCAAGCTTCCAACAACTTAGGAAGAGACATGATGTAACACATCCCATTACGGAGTATTTTTCAGGCACAGAGACTCACTTAAAATTACCAGTCACAGATAAACACACAGGTGAAATGGGCACACAGGCAAATCCCCAGAGAAATAAAGAAATGACAAGGAACTAGGAAACAGTATGTAGTTAGCAGTTCACAGAAGATGTTTTCTTTTCAATTAGCTGGGCACCCAGCACACAACTGGAGCATTCTAACCACCACTGTAACACACACCTGAAATGGATGAGTGACACAGTATGTAAGTCATAACTCAGTCAGGCCACACCTCATTCAAATGGTGAATGGTGACTACACTCAGTGAAATGCAAGCACAATCATTTCTTCATCCACTCTTTTTTAAGACACAGTCTTATTCTGTAGCCCAGACTTATAGTGAACTCATGGCAAGTCTCCTGGCTTACCTCTCCAGTGCTGACATTAAAGGTATGGACTACTCTATTGGCTTGCATCTTCTATTCTTTACTAAAATGAGCTTATACTTGTTCCTGCTCTGTTGTTAAGGCTGCTGACAGCCAATACCCAGGTAGCTTGCCCTCACTGCCAGCCCTCCTACCTCATCAATGGCAGACTCTTCAATCAGCCGGGGAGCATCAGAGGATAACAAGCCATGAGTTGCCATCACAAAGATCTTATATGCGCCTCTTTCCTTCAGGGTCTCTGCTGCAGCAAGAAAGCTGTCCACGTCATCAATGATGTCGTCCTGTCAAATCAAAGACAGTACAAAAGGCACATCAACACTTGCAAAAACAGTCTGGACAACCAGAAGGAAGGAACTGTTAGGGCATTTCATGGCGTCTGTGGTTCAGCCTCGACAGGTTCCTGTCCCTGCACCTCTCTAGCCCTCCCGGGCTTCTCACACCTCCTGCACAGCACCTAAGCACCTACCACTTGCAGGGCACTTCCCACCAGGCCCAAGGCTCTGGGAGGTAGAGAGGTGTGTGGGACGACTTTGAAATGCACAAGAAAGCTTTCTAGATGTTTCCAACTCTGAGTAATAGAACTAAGGCTTTCCCAAACA
>JAQQSO010002400.1:0-14404 GCA_028658305.1 Pachyuromys duprasi | reverse complement strand
TAGCTGCTTTATTTGTAATAGCCAGAACCTGGAAACAACCCAGATGTCCCTCAGTTGAGGAATGGATACAGAAATTATGGTACTTTTACACAATGGAATACTACTCAGCAATTAAAAAGGAGGAAATCATGAAATTTGCAGGCAAATGGTGGGACCTGGAAATGATCATCCTGAGTGAGGTATCCCAAAAGCAGAAAGAAACATATGGTATATACTCACTTATATAGAACTATAAGATGGGATAAACATACTGAAATCTATACACCAAAGGAAGATAAACAAGAAAGAGGACCCGGGGTAAAATGATCAATCCTCACTTAGAAAGACAAATGAGATGGACACTGGATGTAGGAGAAAACAAGTAGCAGGACAAGACCCTACCACAGAGGACCTTGGAAAGACTCTACCTAGAAGTGTATCAAAGCAAACATTAAGACACATAACCAACCCTTTGGCAGAGTGCAGGGAATCATGTGAAAGAAGGGGGAGTTAGTATGACTTGGAGAGGACAGGAGCTCCACAAGGACCAAATAGATCAGGGCACATGGGTTTTCTATGAGACTGTTTCTCCAACCAAGGACCATATATGGATATAACCTAGAGCCCCTGCTTGAATGTAGCAAATGGTAACTCAACATCCAAGTGGGTACCATAGTAAGGGGAACAGGGACTATTTTGGACATGAACTCAATGGCTGGCTCTTCGACTCCTCACCCCCACCCAAGGGAGGAGCAGCCTTGCTAGGCCACAGAGGAGGACATTGCAGCCAGTCCTGAAGAGACCTGATAAGGTAGAGTTAGATGGAAGGGGAGGAGGTCATCCCCTATCAGTGTTCTTGGAAAGGTGCAGTGAGGAGATGAGGGAGGAATGGGGGGGGATAGGCAGGGAATGCGGGATGGGGCTACAGCTGGGATACAAAGTACATAACCTATGATTAATATAAAATAAAAATGTTTAAAAAATCGAAAAAAAGAAAAAGATAGATAGACAGATGTAGAGGGAAATAGCATAAGACAGAGATACAGAAAGAGAGAGAAGAGAGTGTCTTTTTGTTTCTTTTTATTTTTTATTTTTATTATTTATAGTTTATTCACTTTGTATCCCACCTGTAGCTCCGTCTCTCTTCCCCTCCCAATTCCACCCTCCCTCCCTCTTCCCCACTCATGCTCCTCCCCCAGTCCACTGATAGGGGAGTTCCTCCTCCCCTTCCATCCTATCCTAATCTATCAGGACTGGCTGCATTGTCATCTTCTTTGGCCTACTAATGCTGCACCCTCCTGAGAGGAAGGTGATCAAGAGCAGGCCAATCATTTCATTTTAGAGATAGTCCCTGTTCCCATTATTAGGGAACCCACTCAGACACTGAACTACCATAGGCTACATCTGTGCAGGGGTTCCAGGTTACCTCCATGAATTACCAGTCTCAGAAAACACCTCTGTGTCTAGATTTTTTGGTTCTGTTGCTCTCCTTGTGGAGCTCCAGGCCCCTCCAGGTATTTGGATAAACATACTAAAATCTGTACACCTTAAGAAGTTAGTCAAGAAGGACCCTGGGTAAGATGCTCAATCCTCATTCAGAAAGGCAAAGAGGATGGACATTAGAAGAAGAAGAAAACAGGAAACAGGAGGAACCTATCACAGAGGGCCTCTGAAAAACTCTACCCTGCAGGGTATCAAAGCAGATGCTGAGGCTCATAGCCAAACTTTGGGCAGAGTCAGGGAATCTTATGGAAGAAGAGGGAGTTAGAGAGACCTGGAGGGAGAAGAGAACATCTTATCGCTGTGATAAGACCTGATATAACAACTTCAGGAAGAAATTAGGTATTTTTGTTCACGGTTTCAAAGGGTTAATTTGCCAGTGCATGATTGGCAGGAGTTCTTTTGCCCATGTGATCTGCTGGCCCTTAAAAATAGTAGGGGCAAACACCTTTAATGTCTATTTCATACAATAACCAGCCTCAAATATAATTTGAAATTCATTACATAGCAAAATAGTCACCAACCTGGTACCTTCCCTCATCAGCCATGCTAGGTGGACAGAAACCGTGAGATACAGCTTCTCTTCTTGCATTATGCAGTTTGTCCCTGATAATCTGCTTGTCAAGTCCGGCTTCCTCTTTCCTGCTGCAGAAATCAGAGCCCATCTCATTACACAATCCCTAGGATTGCTCCAGTCAGCTGGCCGCAGAATTAACTTGTCTTGTCTATCCTGCCACTGGGATCTGTGAAGTGTCAAAGCCTTAACCGGCTGAAATGCCAAAGGGAAGGGACGTTGGCTGTCTGCGTTCTATAGTGTCCTGTCTGTAGCACTGTGTTCAGCTCATTAAGGTTCATGTCGGAAAGTGCTAGGGACGGATACATGTAGAGGGAGATAGGACCCAGTTTTGAGTTTAAAATCGTGAGGACATGTGTTTGTAGGACATTTTACACCTTCCAAATGACTCCCTCAGATTCTCGGCTGTGAAGCAGGCCACAGGGAGGTGTTGTTTCTCTTCTTACAGCGTTAATTGCCAGTGTGTACTAACTAGTGTGTCCATCTGCAAATTCACTCACTTTTCCCAATCCCAGTTCTCTCAGTTCAAAAGTCAGACATAAGACCAGTGTAAAAGACACTTCATCAGATGTATGCAATTGAACAGTGCCTTGTAAATTCTAAGGGACTACCTGTACTGGTCCATAATAGTACATTATAACAATTCTATTATAAAACTGGCTCAAGCTAAAATGATGTAGCATCCATGACATCAAGAAGGGTATCCTGGAACTAACGCCTTGGCCCCCACAAATAGTTCCTGCTTTACCTCACTTTGTGGACTGGAGAAAGTTGTTTGTGAAGCCGTTGTTCCATTTGGAAAATGGAAAGTAAGAAAAGCTGTTCTGAGAGTTCAGTTATATAGTGCAGGTAAAGCACATAGTGAGGTGCAAGATGGGTGTTCAGTCAACAGCTGTCCTCATCATTTTCATGACCTTCATGGTCATTCTAAAAGCAGATTCTGTAATTCTTAATTAGGTGTTTCAGAAGTCCTTTGTCAATATGATTACCTCAATTCTGACCCCAGGTCACAGAGGGTCAGAGATAGCCAGGATCGCTAGGTAGCCTATCTACCTCTATTACTGGAAGTGGAGCTCAGAAAAGAACTGGGTCCTGAAGGTCATAGGAAGGCTTGAAAGAAGCTCAGCACGCACCTAAGTCCTGAGCTCAGTCCAGTCTTACTTCCACATCCTACACTCAGAGACCCATACTCTTGGAGATTCAGAGACTATAACAGTCCACTCAGCTCATATTAATGCTCACATGGGAGGCAATGCACAGGAGGAAATTAACATGGCATATTTATGTAAGGATGGGACAGTGGCTCAGTTCTCTTTGTTCTTAATGCAAGGTGTTCCTTTCTAACTTCACACCCTCCTTAAGAACTTCACAATGGCACAGGGGAGATAACTTGGTTTGTAAAGTGCTTACTTCATGAGAATGAAGAGCTGAATTTGGTCCTCCACACCTATATAAAAAGCTGGGCATGGAGGTATGCTTAAAATTCCAGTGCTGAGGAGGCCAAGACAGGCAGATCCATGGGGCTAGTTAGCTGACTAGTCTTGCCTAATTTTTGAGCCCTACATTCCAGACAGAGACCTGTCTCAATAGATAGGGTACATGGCTTCTATAAAACTATGGACTGATATAAAATAACAAGTGCCAGATGCAAAGCAAGTATAGCTTTCTATGGGCCTCAGAACAGGTTCCATGGATCCTGGACTCTTCAGAGTGCCCATAGAGAGTGCCCATACCTTTCACACACTAATGTGGCAAGAGCAATAATATATGCCATGGATGGAAGTCGTATTTCCTCCTGGATCTTGGAGCTGGGCTTCCTCCACACATTCTATGAGTACTTCTCTTCAGATGTAGTACCAACACTACGTTTGCAAGCCAGACACAATGTCAGGAGATACCCCTTTACTATAACTTCCCAAGTACCTAAAAAATAGATCAAGGATACCTTAAAAGCCTTTCTTTCCTCTGACCCAATAGTTTTAACCACTCTTCAGACACCCTCAATGATGGCCACTGCAATGTTTGCCAGTTCTGACCTCAGCTAGCAGGGTTATATAGAGACTGCATTTCTATAACCTTGCAGAACCAGAACTGCTTCAAATACCCAGCTGGCACCTTCACAGACAGTTATAATAAGAGCTCCCCACACATACTGAAACAAGACTGAGAAATATAAAAGAGCTGACTGTGGATCAAATGCATACATATTAACACAAGACAGCAAGAATAAGAAAAACTAGGGAAACAACACTATCAAAGGACACATCATAAGTTTCAAAGCTATAAATAGACTGGTAGTGAATGAATGGTTAAAGATTTGTCCCCATTCAAAGAGAAACCAAGGGAGTAAGGGTAGTTATATTTATCACAGACAAAATGAGCAAATAAAAACTACAACAGAAGAGATAAGGAATTTTATCCTAAAAAGACATTTATTTGGAAAGTATAATTGTAAATGCATATGCAGCCAAGATAGGAGAACCTAAATATACAAAGCCAAGGCAGATCTGAAGAGAGAGATAAACAACAAAATACTCACAAGAGGAACTTTAATATATCACTACCAATAATGGATGAATGGTCCAGACAGGACAACAATAAGGAAATGCAGTACTTGAAGTGCACTTTAAATGTAGCAGACTAAAGGGACTAAACAGAACCAAGGGATCTGATAGACACACGTAGAACATGAAGAATATCCTTTCTGAGTGTTTATAGAACACTTGTAAGATAGACCATATCTTAGGCCATACAATAAACTGCAGCAAATTTAAGAAGACAAATAAAATGATATTTCTTTTCTCACTGAAAATGTATACAACTTGAAACCAACAACAGTAAGAAAATTGAATTATTTTTTACAAATGTAAAATTGAAGAACTATGCTTCAAAGGCAAGAAGGAAATTCATAAATATCATGAGTCAAAAGAAATGCAGTGAAAGCACAGCATAGCAAATAATAATAACAAAGATGAATACAAAAACAAATGTGATAGAAACTAGAAAAATGGAAGCTAGAAAGTAGGAAATATGGAAAATATATCCTGGAATTTTCAAAAAGAATCAAGTAAGAAACTCCTATATAGATTAATATTTTTAAAGACATATAAGGAAGGCTCAAATGGAATCAGAAACAAAATAAAATTATAGCCAAGGCAATACAAATACAGAGGATAATGAGACCATTGTGTGAAATCACAAACCAATAATTTTAATAACCTAGAAGAGCAGGACAAATATCCAGAACTTATAATCAAGACTGAATCACAGGAAACAGAAAACTTGAGCAGATTAATAAATACTAAAAGTTAGATCAACCAAAACTAGCAAAAACTGTTCACTGGAGAAAATTCCATCACCTGAGGTATTTGTGGATCAGTTCTACAAGATATAGAAAGAACTGCTAACTTCTCAGCTGCTATTCTTCTTTAACTCTTTTTGATTTTAGAAAGATTTATTTTTAATTGCATGTGTTTATGTGGGGAGAGGTAGGTGTCCATGGAGTCCAGAAGTGAGCATAAGATCCCCTGGAGCTGAAATTACAGGCAGCTGTAAACTGCCTGATGTAGGTGCTGGGAACTGAATGAGGGTTCTCTGAAATTGCAGTACATACACTTAACCAATGAACAATCTCTCCAGCACGTGTACTTTTCTTTAAAAGTATGTATGAAAACAGCCTGGTCTACATAGTGAGTTTCAGTACAGTCAGGACTACACACAGAGACCCTGTCTCAAAAAACAAAACAAAAATGAATGATGCCTTGCCCACTTGGTGTCAGTGTCCATGGTAGCTCTAACAGAGTCATATTATGAATTAAGAAGAAAGGAAAATTATGGAGGATTTCAAACCTCATTATAGTTCTGAGTGGTGATAATACAAATCACTTCAAGACTTAGATTTAGGCATCAGTTATGCCTTGTGTGTGTGGAGAGGGAGATAATGAAAACTAAAATGAATCAGTATCTGTGAGTCGGGTGTATTAAAAAGTCTCTATGAAATGATTTTTCTCAGAAGAATTATCATCAACAATTCTCAGTGAAAACTCCTAGGTCCTTTGTGAATTCCTGGTAGATAAAAAGATTACAAGGAAAAATAATTCTGTTACTTTTCACAATGGAAAACAAGCAAACCTGCATGTTGAAAACAACAAAATTTGAATTTTAAATATTCGCTAATGGTCCATGTTTAAGAGGCTGGGTCCTAGGTATAGACCTATTTAAAGGTAGCTGGAGCTGTAGGAACTGGGAGAATCAGGGTCCTTTTATGAATCAGCGTCCTCTAGAGGCACAGAACCATGGAGTTAGTATATAGTATAAAAGGGATTCACTGGGTTGACCTACACGATAGAGACTAGCAATGGCCATGTGCTTACCAGAGACATTGAGAACCCTGATCTACTCACTCCGTAGTGCTGAATGTACCAACAGTTTCAATGATGCAGCACTGGAGGCTGAGAGGATTCCTGGAGAGCCACTGGCTTTCAGTCTACACTGGAAGGGCTAGGAAGCATAGTTCTGAGGCCAGTGAAGGATGGTGGCTACCGAGGCAATGGAAGCAGCATAGCTGCATTCATCAGGAAGAAGAAAGCTGAGCAGGCAACACTGCTTTGTCCTTAGAGCTCTTTATATTGCTGCCTCCATCCAAAGTTTCCGCTCTTTCTGAGGGAAAAGAAATGAGGTTGACAATCAGTATCAACCCTTACAAGCCTCAAAAATCTCTGTTGAATCTCTTTTGTTTTGTATCCATATCTTTCCTCACTGTCTTTCTCATCTTGGACTTGAGCTGAGCAGTTTTCTTTCCCACCTGCTCTCGACTATTATCACTCAGCACTTCACCAGCATAGGGTCCGTATGACCCTAAGCTGCACCCTCGGAAAGACAAGCCACAATAAACATTTCATCTTTATAGGTTAATTTTCTAAATACTTTGTTCTAGGATAAAAAGCTGATGAATACAATGTCCTTTGTAGTCTCTTAGCAATGAACCCTAGATGATCTGCCAATATTCGCAACCTGGAACTACAATCAGAAGCCACTGATTCTATTCAGATTGACATTTTGTTTAATTGGACTGTGTTATTAACTTTCAATTTATTCTTTCTTGATCTGACTCACTTCTATGCCAAGTTCAGGTTCCCAGAAATTTTGTGGCTTCCTATAATAATGATCACAACAGCAGCATCTTAACTGATTCATAGAGGAGCTGCAACACATTGAGATGGAAATAACATTCTATTTTCCAGTAACTCCCCTCCAACTCTGTTACACATTATTTTAACAAACATTTTACTGAAATGCATGCATGTACAGAAGCTTTCCTCAACTATAAGAGCATGGGCTTCATAAATTACCACAAGATGAGAAGGATCTGTAGAAAGACTATTGCCAGAAAAACAAGAGCCCCCTGACCCCCACCCTCCTCTCCAAAGGTAACCAGTGTCCTGACGGCTGCTGTCAGAAATCACCGATGTCATGTGACTTGCATTCACTTGCCTATGGATACTTTACTAAGCATCATACCATACCATCCTCATATTGTGTACAATAGGCATTCACTTGTTTTGTGGCTTCTCTGTTCTATATTTTTTTGTAATGATGTGACTATACACCTGTTCATTCTATTAGTTAATATTTGGATTCTCAGCTCAAGGCTTTAAGTATACTTTTATAAAATATCTCTGCACAGGGCCTCAAGTCACAGTTCAGGGGTGAAGAGCACTTGATGTTTTTGAAGAGGAACTGAGTTTGGGTCCCAGCACCCACATGACATCTCATTGCTATCTAGCACTATAGTTCCAGAAGAGCTGACCCTCATCTTCTAGACTACATGAACACTTCACATATATGCTACACATGTATGAAAGAAAGACATTCAAAATAAAAACTTTAAATTCACCTCCATATGTTATTTAGTGCTTATATGTACACACATTCTTTTAGAATATAAACCTAGAAATGGAACCATAAGATCGAAGTTTTTTTCCTTTTTCTTTTTTTAAATATTAATTACAGTTCATATAATTTGTATCCCAGCTGTACCCCCTCCCTCATTCTGTCCCAATCCCACCATGCCTCATGTCTTCCCATGCCCCTCCCCCAGTCCACTGATAGGGAAGCCCCTCAACCCCTTCCATCTGACCCTAGCCTATCAGGTTGTCAAGACTGTCTACATTGTCTTCTCTGTGGCCTGGTAAGACTGCTCCCCCTTCAGGGGGAGGTGATCAAAGAGCTAGCCACTGAGTTCATGTCAAAGACAGTCCCTGTTGCTCTTACTAGGAGCACCCATAGGCTACATCTGCCCAGGGGGTTATCTCCATACATGGTCCTTGGTTGAAGTAGCAGTCTCAGAAAAGACCCCTGTGTCCAGATTTTTTGGTTCTGTTGCTCTCCTTATGGAGCTCCTGTCCCATCCAGGTCTTTGTATCTCCCCTTTCTTTCATAAGATTCCTTGCACTTTCCTAAAGTTTGACTATTAGCCTCAGCCTCTGCTTTGATACCCTACTGGGTAGAGTTTTTCAGAGGCCCTCTGTGCTGGGCTCCTGTCCTGTACCCTGTTTTCTCCCTCTTCCAAAGTCCATCTCATTTGTCTTTCTGAGTGAGAGTTGATCATCTTACCCAGGATCCTCCTTCTTGCTTAGCTTCTTTAGGTTTACAGATTTTAGTATGTTTATCCTATATCATATGTCTAATATTCACTTATAAATGCATATACAGCATGTGTGCTTCTGGGTCACCTCACTTAGGATGACCATTTGTCTGCAAATTTCATGATTTCCTTGTTTTTAATTGCTGAGTAGGATCAGAAAGAAGGAAAAGAAGACCTCCCCTATCAGTGCTCTTGGGGAGGGACATGGGTGAAGTGGGAGGAAGGGAGTGATTGGGAAGGGAGGGAGGAAGGAACTACAGGGGTATATGAGGTGAATAAAGTGTAATTAATAAAGAATTTAATTTTAAAACAAAGACCTAAAAAAAGTGCTGAGTAGCATTCCATTGTGTAAATGTACCACAATTTCTGTATCCATTCCCCAGTTGAAGGACATCTAGATTGTTTCCAGATTCTGCCTATTATGACCAAAGCTGCTATAAACATGGTTGAGAAAATGTCCTTGTAATATGTTAAGCATATTTCAGATATATGCCTAAGAGTGGTATATCTGGATCTTGAAGTAGCACTATTCCTAATTGTCTGAGAAAGAGCTAGGTTGATTTCCAAAGTGGTTGTACAAGTTTACATTCCCACCAGCAATGGAAGAGTGTTCCCATTTCTCCACATCCTCTCCATCATGTACTGTTACTTCAGTTTTTGATCTTAGACATTCTCATGGGTATAAGGTAAAATCTCAGGGTCATTTTGGTTTGCATTTCCCTGATGACTAAGGATATTGAACATTTCTTTAAGTGTTTCTCTGCCATTAGATATTCCTATATTGAGAATTCTCTGTTCAGCTCTGTACCCCATTTTTAATTGTATTACTTGGGTTGTTGCTTTTTAAATTCTTTAGTTCTTTATATATACTGGATATTAGCCCTCTGTCAGATACAGGGTTGGTGAAAATCCTTTCTCAATATATAGGCTGTTGTTTTGTTCTGATGACAGTGTCCTTTGCTTTACAGAAGCTTTTTCAGTTTCATGAGGTCCCATTTATTGATTGTTGATATTAGAGTCTATGTTGTTGCTGTTCTGTTCAGGAAGTTGTCTCCTGTGTCAAAGAGTTCTAAGTTCTTCCCCACTTTTTCTTCTAACAGATTTAGTGTGTCTGGTTTTATGCTGAACTCTTTAATCCACTTGGACTTTAGTTTTGTGCAGGATGATAAATATGGATCTATTTGCATTTTTCTGTATGTAGACATCCAGTTAGACCAGCACCATTTGTTGAAGATGCTGTCTTTTTTCAATTGTATGGTTTGGGCTCCTTTGTAAAGCATAAGAGTCCATAAGGGTGTGGGTTTATTTCTGGGTCTTCTATTGGATTCCATTGATCTTTTAATATGTTTCTATGCCAGTACCATGCAGGTTTTATTACTATTGCTCTGTACTACAGCTTGAGATCAGGGATGGAGATACCTCCAGATGATCTGTTGTTGTAAAGGATTATTTTAGAAATTCTGGGGTTTTTTTGTTTCTCCATATGAAGTTGAGAGTTGTTCTTTCAAGGTCTGTAAAGAATTGTGTAGATATTTTGATGGAAATTGCATTAAATCTGTAGATTATTTTTGGCAGGATAGCCATTTTCACTATTTTAATCCTATTGATCCATGAACATGGGAGATTTTTACATCTTCTGATATCAAAGAAGCAGACACATCCAACAGGAGTAGACCATTGAAAATAATCAAACTCAGGACTAAAATCAATGAATTAGACACAAAGAAAACAAGTCAAAGAATCAATGAGACCGAGTGCAGGTTCTTCAAGAATATCAACATAATAGACAAACAAACCATTAGCCAAACTAAAAGGCAGAGAGAAACTATCCAAGTCAGCAAAATCAGAAATGACAAGGGGGACATAACAACAGACACTGAGGAAATCCAAACAATCATTAGGTCTTACTACAAAAGCATATATGCCACAAAATTTGAAATTCTAAATGAAATGGACAAGTTTCTTGATCGATTCCATTTACCAAAATTAAATCAAGATCAGATAAATAGGATGAATAATTCTATATCTCCCAAGGAAACAGAAGCACTCATCAAAAGCCTCCCTTCTAAAACAAAGCTCAGGGCCAGGCAGTTTCAGTACAGAATTGTACCAGACCATCAAAGAAGAGCTAACACCAATTTTCTTCAAACTATTCCACAAAATAGAAACAGAAGGAACAACACCAAACTCATTCTATGGAGCCACATTCTATGAATCACACAAAGACCCAACAAAAAAGATAGAACTTTAGACCTATCTCTCTTATGAACATTGATGCAAAAATCTCAATAAAATACTTGCAAACCAAATCCAAGAACACATAAAAGATATCATCCACCATGACCAAGTAGGCTTCATTCCACGCATGCAGGCATGGTTCAGTATATGGAAATCCATCAATGTAATCCACCATATAAACAAACGGAAGAAAAACCACATTATCATCTCCTGAGATGCCCAAAAAGCATTTGACAAACTCCAACACCCATTCATGTTTAAAGTCTTGGAGAGATCAGAAATACAAGGCACTCACCTTAACATAATAAAGACAATATATAGCAAGCCTATAGTCATCATCATAGTAAACAGAGAGAAATTTGAATCAATCCTTCTGAAATCAGGAAACAAGGCAAGGCTGCCCACTCTCTCCACATCTCTTCAACATAGTACTTGAAGTCTAGCTAGAGCAATAAGACAATTGAAGAAGATCAGGGGTATACAAATCATAAAGGAAGAAGTTAAGGTATCACTATTTGCAGATGATATGACACT
Organism: Pachyuromys duprasi; assembly: GCA_028658305.1. Classification (NCBI taxonomy): domain Eukaryota; kingdom Metazoa; phylum Chordata; class Mammalia; order Rodentia; family Muridae; genus Pachyuromys; species Pachyuromys duprasi. The sequence goes on along the minus strand of JAQQSO010002400.1, from coordinate 2,933 downwards.
ATACATGATTTACTCCAAAAATTTAACCAGAGAACTTCTCCAGCTGATAAACAACTTCAGCAAAGTGGCTGGATATAAAATTAACTCAAAAAATATCAGTAGCCCTCCTGTATAAGAAAAGAGGGAGCAGCTAGATCAGGCCACAGAGGATGGCTATGAAAGACAGTCCTGATGTGACCTGATAGGCTGGAGTCAGATGGAAGGGAAGGAGGTCCTCCAATATCAGTGGACTGGGGAAGGGGTGTGGGAGGAGATGAGGGAGGAAGAGAGGGCAGGATTGGGAGGGAACAAGAGTAGGGCTTCAGCTGGGATTCAAAGTGAATAAATTGCATTAAATATTTTTTTTCAAAACAGAAAGACAAAAGGGCTGACAAAGAAATCAAGGAAACTACATCCTTCACAATAGCCACAAATAGCATAAAGTACCTTGCAAGCAAGGTACTAACCAAGCAAGTGAAAGACCTGTTTGGAGAAAACTTCAAGACTATGAAGACAGAAAGTTTTACACACACTGTCTAAGTGGTTAGTGCTGCACAGTCTTTTTAATTGGCCATACCACTGCAGCTCCCACCATCAGCTCATGTGAGTACCAATCGCCGCAACGCTATGCGACACTTTAATCAAGTCACTCTGTTGGCAGCGCATTGTTATCTCATGTCCTTAATTATCTTATTTAATTTGCAGCTCCCTGATGAGTGAGGAGGCTAACTAAGAGCCTCTTTATGTTATCTGGAGGGAATCCTTAGATATCTTCGTTTTTTAAAAGTCTGTTCAAGGCTTTTGCTCAGTTTTTCCTCTTGATTTTACTTATTAAAGATACAGACATCAGAATACATAAACATGTTTATCTGTGTGTATTAATGTAAGTATTAAACATGGGATCTTGTTTAATAGATTCTGAATGAGCATTTGTTGCATGTAACAATTATTTCCTCTATTTGTTTTCTTTCAGTAAATAAAAATTTCTCAGTTTAATATAATACTGTATGGCCAAGTTCCTGTTCATTTTGTGCTCTAGTAAGTCTGTTTTTCTCATTGAAATTTAAAATCTTCTGATTGATTTCTGTGGATAAATAGCATGACATATTGCTGTCAATTAGCTTTTTCACTTGTTATTTGGTTGAATCAGAACAGATTATTAAGCAGACAATTTTCTATCAGTGCATGTAGAGCCAGATTTATGAATGAGAACTGTCATATGAAGGATCAAATGTGGCCCCTAACATCCACAGTCATGAGGCTGACACTTTTGTTCCTCACTAAAACCATACCTTGCCATTTCATTACATTTTTATTTTTCTTTCCATTTACTGCTGCATCTAATTTCAAATTCAGAGAGGTATAGGTCAGGTCAGTGGTAAGAGCATTCACTGTGCAAGCATGAGCACCTGAGTTAGAATCCTGATCATCCTGTCAAAAGCTAGCTTGGGAACTGGACACAGATCAAGTCAAGCAATGACTTTAGTTAGCTGAGATAAAACAGAACTTTCAGTTTAGCAAAATAACCTATCTCAAGGGAACAAGGCTGAATGCTACAGAGGATGCCCAATGTCTCCTTTGGTATCTACATGTGTGTGATGGGCATATACCTACACATTCATGTGTACATATCACACACGTATATTATACATATATATACCACAACATATAAATGCCCAATAAACAAACAGACAAACAAATTGAGTCTCCTCAGCCCTCCTCCTACCAATGGCTAAAACCTAATTACTCTTAATACTAAGTCACATAGCTGCCCAGGTCAGAGGAATGGGAGAAAATACACATTAGGCTGCTGGAGTAGCATAACAACATACCTGGGCTGGTTGTGTGACAAACAACAGTTTTCACAGCCTCTCAGGTCTGTGGCTTAAAACTCCAAAGCTCAAATCCCTAGTTAGTTCAGTGCCTGGTAATACTTGTGCTGTTGTCTTGCTTAATGATGATTCACAGTGTGTGTGTGTGTGTGTGTGTGTGATACTTTTGTTTGAATATTTTGAATTAGCATTTGTTGGTAAGTAAGCTATTGATATCTAATTGACTTTATTATTGTGTTGATTTTTATGTCATTACAAAATACACTTTATCCCTAATAACGTTATCAAAATTAAACAATGTTCCGTGGAAGTCTGTGGTTTAGTGTTTTATTGCTTTGAACACATTTAGTTAAAATGTCTTTCTTAACGTAGTTTTTGCCTTCCATCTTATTTCATTATATTTGTGATTTATTGAGGTATTTAATTAATTTTCATTAAGGTAATTACTGACATCTATGGGGTAATAGCTAGACTGTTTTATTACTATTGCTCTGTTGTACAGCTTGAGGTCAGATATGGAGATACCTCCAGCTGATCTGTTGTTGTAGAGGATTGTTTTGGAGATTCAGGGTTTTTTGTTTCTCCATATGAAGTTGAGTATTTTTCTTTCAAGGTCTGTGAAGAATTGTGAAGGTATTTTGATGGGGATTGCATTGAATCTGTAGATTGCTTTTGGCAAATGGTCATTTTCACTATGTTAATCCTACCAATCCATGAGCACGGGAGGTCTTTCCACCTACTAATATCTTCTTCAATTTCTTTCTTCAGAGATTTGAAATTTTTTCATATAAGTCTTTCACTTGCTTGGTTAGAGTCACCCCAAGGTACTTTATGTTATTAGTGGCTATTGTAAAGGGTGCTGTTTCCCTAATTTCCTTCTCGGCCCTTTTGTCTTTGGTGTACTTCTGACAGAGAGCTAATATCCAGTATATATAAAGAACTCAAGAAGTTAAAAAACAAGAAACCAAGGAATCCAATTAAAAAATGGGGTATGGAACTAAAAAGAGAGTTGACTGTAGAGGATTATAGAATGGCAGAAAAACACTTAAAGAAATGCTCAACGTCCTTAGCCATCAGGGAGATGCAAATCAAAACGACTCTGAGATTTTACCTTACACCCAC